>KV737706.1:3337-15020 GCA_000500225.2 Phytophthora pinifolia | reverse complement strand
GTATTGGACGGTCCAACAGCATCGCCCTCGTACCTCTTCTGGTCTTCCTCGTCCGCAATACGACGGCTCTCGCCCTGAAGATGAGTAAAACGAACAACCGTCAATAAACCGAAGTCGCGGTCACTGCAGAAGTACATCCATGCGATAGCGTACGACAATGAGCTTGTTCTGCTTCTGCAGTGCAGGCATCTCCTCGTCGTCCTTCACAGCCTGCGCCTTCTCCTTCAGCTTCGTCGGCAGAGTCTCGTCCTGGTAGATTCCTTTGAAAACACCCAAATCCCATCCATTCACCCACCCGTCAGTACCGTCTCCTCTCGATTTCCTTCGCCGACAAATATCTCACCCGCCACGTCGATGGGTCCCACCAGGTTCTCGTCGCCGCCCACTTCGAACTCCTCAATCTTCCCCGACAGCAGTTCGCGTAGAGCAAACCGCTCGTCTCACTGTTGAGTTTTGAAAAGTCCCTCAGCTGTAACATATTATTCTTTAATTCGGTTTGGGCCAAGCTGCCCATTTCACGTCGCATACGTGCGCGCAAAAATGCCCCCGCCGCCGTCGGAAAAGGCGAAAAATGGTGGCGATGTGCGCTGCTTCCGCCGCGGCTTAGCTCACTCTGCGATTTCCTGGAGCGTGATACCCGACAAGCGATGGACCCCGTGGACAAGTTCAAACTGAGCGCGGCGCTCTTCATCTGGGCGCTGGCGCTCGTGGGCGGCGTGATGCCGCTGCTCAGCAGCCAGCGCGTGAGCAAGCGCGCCAGCAGCGTGCTCAACATGGTAGCGGCCGGCATCTTCCTGGCCAGCTCGTGCATGCACCTGCTGCCGGACGCGCAAAACAACGAGGCGCTAACTGAGTGGGGCTGCGAGCACACGGCTGAGGTCTTCCTGGCCGTGCGCACACACTACGACGGCGGCACCAAGCGCTGCTTCAAGTGGGCCAACTTCTTCTATGGCTGCGGCTTCCTCATGGTGCTGCTCATCGAGGTGCTGGCGCATGCGCTCCAGCGGCACTACAGCCAGGTGCACGGTCAGGGCGGCACCGAGCAGGAACGCGACGCGCTGCTGGCCATTGAGATTACCGGCGCCGCCGAGGTGGGCAACCTGACCAATGTCAATGCTCACGGACATGCGCATGGACATTCACACGATCAGGAGACCGGAGACTACGGCACCAAAGGGACGGAGCTGGCTGTCCAGTCTGAAGAAACCAAGGAGCCCCACTCGCACATCCACGGCATCGTCAAGGGCAACCCCATTCTAGCGCTTGTCGTGTTCATCGCGCTCTCTTTCCACTCGGTCATGGAGGGCATGGGCATGGGAGCCTCGAGCGAGCCGGCGTGGGATATTCTCGTCGCCATCCTGGCGCACAAGTCGCTGGCGGCGTTCGCGCTGGCGCTCGAGTTCGTGCACCACAAGGTCTCGCGGAAGCAGCTGCTGTCCTCCGTGGTGGTCTTCTCACTCATGACGCCGACGGGCATCCTGTTCGGTCGGCTGCTGGTGGACACGAACCACGCCACGCCCGCGGGTGGCGTCTGCGCCGCGTTCGCCGGTGGCACCTTCCTGTTCGTCTCGATCATGGAGATCATCCCGCAGGAGCTGCAGGACCCACGGTATCAGCTGGAGAAGTGCTCTGCACTGCTCGCCGGCTACGGTGCCATGGGTGTGCTCTCGCTCTGGACCTAAGCGCCCCACCACTTTTGACATTATATTATTCTCTCAGGACACTTGCTGAACAACGCGCTAAAAAACTCACTACTCGACAAAGTTGCCATTTCACAAAAAATGGTGGCGATTTGCGCGAACTCGGCGATGCTTGCTGTCTGCTTCCGCCGCGGCCTAGCTCACTCTGCGATTTCCTGTGTGCGCAAGCTATCAAGCTCTGGAGGTGACGGCGACGGAGCGTGATACCCGACAAGCGATGGACCCCGTGGACAAGTTCAAACTGAGCGCGGCGCTCTTCATCTGGGCGCCGTGGCGCCGCTGCTCAGTAGCCAGCACGTGAGCAAGCGTGGTGGCGGCCGGCATCTTCCTCGGACGCGCTAAACAACGAGGCGCTAACTGAATGGGCTGCGAGCACACGGCTGAGGTCTTCCTGGCCGTGCGCACACACTACGACGGCGGCACCAAGCGCTGCTTCAAGTGGGCCAACTTCTTCTATGGCTGCGGCTTCCTCATGGTGCTGCTCATCGAGGTGCTGGCGCATGCGCTCCAGCGGCACTACAGCCAGGTGCACGGTCAGGGCGGCACCGAGCAGGAACCCACGGTATCAGCTGGAGAAGTGCTCTGCACTGCTCGCCGGCTACAGTGCCATGGGTGTGCTCTCGCTCTGGACCTAAGCACCACTTTTGCCATGATATTATTCTCGAAGACGTTGTCGTGAGGCATTCAATAGCCTGTAAAAGCCGAAAATCATCAGAATTCACTGATAACGTTAGTAAAAGAAGTTGATGAGAGAAGAAAACATACTGCAGTAGCTAAGCCTCAGCCTCGGGTGCAGCATAGGTGGCAGCAATCTGCTACGTCATGCCGCACCTTATTGCTTCTACAGTCGACAAAGCCGTAACCAGTAGACACAGACACAGTCGTCCTGCGTCTCTTCGGGCCGTCGCCGTCCCCGCTTATCTGCCGTACTTCTGGAATTCCCACTCACGGTTGTCCAGCGGACACACCTGGCGGGTCTTGAGCCACCGCGAGATGCAATGGAAGTGGAAAGCGTGGTCTGCAATAAAACATACAGCACCAGGCAAAACTAAGTAAAATCCCTCCTTTTTCCACCAATCTCCAAGACACGCCGACGTACTGCAGACGCCCCAGGCCACCGTGCACTCCTCGCTCGTGGCTGACGCTTGGTTGGCCTGGCACTCGATGCACAGGTCCATGATGTGGTTCCGGCAGATGGCGCAGTTGTCCACCACGATGTCTGCAGCACAAAACAACAATTAGAGAAAAGATCTCGACGGGTATGGACCCAGACGCAAGCGGACAAACGCACCCCAGGACCAGAGCGCCACGGCGTTCCACTTCTTGATCTCGAAGCGCTTTTCCTCGCTGGTGGCCGCTGCGGCTGCCGGCGCCGCCGGCGTCTCGCTCTTCATCTCCTCGTCCATAATTCTCTCAGCTGTCGGTGTGGCTGCTCAGCTTTGGTCGAATGGCCTCTTCCTCCCAACACTACTTCGCTTAAGTACGACCCAATTGTCGTACTTACCAGTAACCAAATTTGGTTAAAAAATCGCTTTAGCTTCTTCCGCCATGCTAAGATTGTTGCACGTTGCTGCCACGCGACCGACTCCACTATACTAGCTCGCCACTACTTTGTTGCTTTTCGTTTGCGGGCTTTAGTTGCCCACCGAGTAGTTCAGCAGCGACGGATCGACCTTTTGGCCCTTCGAGCGGCGCTTGCCGCGCTTGTTCGACGAGCCCGTCTCGGACGCGCGCTGCTGGGCGTCCTGGTGTCCTGGCGACTTCTTGCCGCTATGCTGCGTCTTCTTGCGCTGGATGAACTCCGTCGCGAACGCCGACACGTGCGGCGTCGAGCCCAGGTAGGCCGCGAGGTACTCGCGGATCTCGCCCGGGTCCTCGACCGAGGCGCAGTACTCCAGCAGCGTCACGTTGGCGTCGCTGTCGATGGTCTTCAGCTGCTTGAGCGCCCACGTCATAAACTCGGACGTCACGTTGTTCGAGCCAAAGGCATTCGAGCTGCTCGCTTGACTGGCCGCTGCAGATTCCTTGGCAGCTGACTGGGCGGCTCCGAAGTTCCAGAACGACGCGTCGCTCTCGGCCTTTGACGGCGAGGGCTTCGCTGCGCCGTTGGTGGCGCGGAGCTGCTGGCGGCTCTTTAGCACCGACGCAGGCACGGGACCCAGCTTGGACCGGGACGGCTTGGGGATCGCTGCGGCTGCGACCTTGTTGCCCGCCACGACGTTCATCCAGTGCGAGCTGGTTGGCGCCTTCTCGCTGGCCTTGGCCCGCTCCTGTGCGAGACGCTCTTCTTCAGCCAGGATATCGCGCATCGACTTGGAAGTCGTGCTCTTCTGGACGACGGCAGGTGTGCCCCACGGACTTGCGGTGGGGGCAGCAGGAGCCGCCGTCTGCTTGGGTGCGGCGGGTGTCGGCTTCGGTGCCGCGGCCGGAGCCGAAGGAGCTGAGGGAGTGCTCGGCGCCACTGCCGTGGAATCGACACCAAGCATCATCTTCAATTGCGCCCCCATCTGCGCGAGATTCGCTGTGTCCCCGGACTCGTCATCGCCCATCTTGCTGAGCATTTCACGCTGCTCCTCCTGTTGAATGTCCTTCAGCGACTTGGAGTTGGTCGATGAAGCAGCGACCGCCGCTCGGGACGCCCACGCATTGGCAGTCTCTCCCTTCTTGCCGCTCTTTTTAGATGGACTCGGGCTCTGCTCGGCACCTTCACCAGCCTTCTTGTCCTTGGCGGGAGACGCTTCCTTGCGCTGTTGTCGCTGCTTGGTGCTGGGCTGCTCGTCCTTCTTGCTTGGCGTGCGTCTTGCTTCGTGAGCTGCACGACGCTTCTCTTCAATCTGGATGTCGTTAAGAGTAGACGCCGGATGCTCAGGGGACTTTGGTCTGGCCCCCCATGCGTCGGCCACGGGAGCAGCAGGCGGCGTTTTCGGGGCAGAAGGCGGAGTCGTTTCGGGTGCAATGGGGCTTGCTGGCCGCGCAGACTGCAGGCTAGTCAACGAGCTCGTGGCGCTTTCTAAGCCCGACAATTCCGGCGCTGCATGCGGCCAGAAAGCCTGGTCACGTCGCTCGACTTGGTCATTTACGAGCATCGTCTCTTGACCGCGTCCCGGCTGCGTGTGCTGGAGGTTGAGCTCGTGTTGGGTGCGGAAGTCGGACTGGAACTGGAACTGCATCTGCATCCCTTCTGGCCGGAAGCTGTCGTTCGCGGCGGGGTTGTCGCCCTGGTTTCCGCCAAAAATGCCCAATGCGCTCATAATGCCTTGGCGCTGGCTGCGCTGCCACGAGCTTTGCTGTTGCAGGAGCATTTGCTGCTGCTGTTGCTGCTGTTGTTGCTGCTGCTGCCGCTGCTGCTCTTGTTGATGTTGCAGCATTTGCTGCTGCTGGTACAACTGCGTCTGCTGCTGTTGGCGGGCGATTTCAAGGCGTTGCATCTCCATCCGAATCTTTTCATCCTGCAGCATCCGCTGCTGCTGCTGCTGCTGGAGCATCAGTTGCTGTTGCTGCTGGCGCTGCTGCTCCTGCTGCAGCTCCAGTAAGCGCTGCTGCTCACTCTGGCGGGGGTCCAGGTGCATCCCTCCAAGCCCGCTCATACGCGCCGGTGGGGCAGCGAACGGGATTTCCCCATGGACAAACTGATTCGCCAGTGCAGCGAAGACCCCCTCTCGGCCGAAACGAATCGGGAGGTGGGGCTTGAAGTAGCCGGCCTCAAACCACTCGCGCATTTCTGCCGTTTTGAACGGGCCCTGCTGCAATCCCTGCGGGTCCAGGTAAAACCACTCATCCGCCACCTCCAGACGCAGCGCCGACAGCCCCGCGAAGCCCTCGTCGGCGGGCATTTCCGGGAGCGAGAAGCTGCTCTTCTCTTCCAGTACGAGCGGGTCGCGAGCGGGTTCCAGCGCGTCGAGCACGTGGCTACCACTCGACTGGCGACCCAACAGACTCGACGCGTGATCTTCCGATGGACCCTTGGCTTCGCTAGCGCTGTCCTGCTCCTCCGGGACAGGATCGTCCCACTGCGTTTCTTCATTGTCGCTGTCCTCGAATTGTCCTTCCGCTGCCGCGTCCTCCAGCTTCTTGTCGAATGCATCCAAATCGTCTTTCATCTCCTCCTAAGCAATTGATGAGCCAGCACAAGCTTCAGTTATCACGCGACCAAAGCCCAATTCTCCGCCTCGTGACTCACCGGGTCAACCTTGGGCCCCGTCAGCTCGTCACGCATCGCATTCATCTCTCGTCGGAACTTCTCCGCAGCCACTGCCATACTTGACAGGTCCTGGCGAGCACACAAACAAAAACAGCCACGTCAGCCGTCTCGCCACGTCGCTCGCCCTCTGTCTCGCCCCATTGCCGCACCATTTCATTGCTATCCGTGCCGGGCTCCAGCACCTCGTCCCACACGTCGTCTCTCTCGTTCACTCGAGCTCCGCGCTGCCACGTGTTTTCCTTCTCGTTATGTCGGTGGTCGTCTCTCTGCTTAGCTGGATCGCCTTCCTCGCGCGCGCCGCGTTCCTGGTGTCCACCACGCGTCCTCTGCGTTTCCCCAGCGGCTGCATTGCCGCGTCCACGCCCGCGCCCGCGATTGCGGTTGAGCGACCACTGCTTGTACATCTCTTCGTAGTCGAAAGGCAGCGTGCCAACAGGCGGTAAGCTGTGCTCCGAGGCCACGGGCGTGTCTGGCGGGAAGGCCGGCGCTTCCGCCGTTGTAAAGTGCAGCGCCAATAGCTCCTCTTTCGAGTACCGTAGTACTTTGCTCTTGCGGCGCTCGCTGTGGTCGTCTCCGCCTGTTGTGGCCGCGTCTTTAAAGGACGCGGGGCCCACGAAACCCTCGCCGTCCTTGGACCACTGCGGGCGGTAAGCGGATCCCTCGGACTCGGTGCGGCCGCGGCCCTTCATGGCGAACATGGTGCGCGGCCTCAGCGAGATGCCGTTAGCCGCGTCCCCCGCAGGGGGTTTCTTGGCCGCTGCGTCCTGCTGCTGTTGCTGCTGCTGTTTCTTGCGGTGCTTGGTGGTGATGGTGACGAATTCGTCGTCATTGCTGGGGCTGCTGCTCATGGCTGCGGCCGACGCTCCTGGCTCGGGTGTCGCTAACTCGGTTCGCTGGTGGTTGCTCTCTCTTTGTGGGGGGAGGAGTGCAGTGGATTCGACTAAGTACGAATGGGAAAAAGATCTGATACCCGCTTTTGACAGAACTAAAAACTGGGATAATGAGCGCTGGCGGGCTGCGGAACTGGAGGTGCGTCAGTCGATGTGCTGTACCTGCTGCTCTCTGTCTTGTGGCTCAAGTATGTGCGTCTGTATTTGTATGCGTGTGGGTGCGTTGCAGGGGCGAGATCGTCCAGTCTAGAGCCTCCGATGGAGGCCAAGCAGCCTCTGTAGAGCGTCAGCTGGAGCAGAAGAAGAAGGAGACACGGGTGGACGAGTTCGGCCGCACCGTGGAGGTACTAAAGCGTTGCAAGAGCGAGCGGAAGGACAAGAAGAAGGAGCGGAAGCACAAGCACAAGTATCGTCGCGACGAGAGCGGTGGCTCGAGGTCTCCGAGTCCTCAAGGACGCCTTGCTGGCACGCCGCCGCCGCCAGACCCGATTCGTCCGCATGTATGAGATGCATTAGGTTAGCGGTGTACAAGAGCTCGACTGTTTTGCAACTAACGCAGCTTGTTCGGTCTCATCATTATAGCTAGACGAAGACCGATTCCGGCATGGTCGAAGCCGAAGCCGAAGTCGAAGTCGCGGCCGACGCAACAAGCGTCAATCACGTCGTCGTAGTAGAAGTCGAGGTCGGGGCAGGAGATCAGCAAGTCCACCACCCAGTAGTAGCCACCACCGTCGCCACCGTTATTGGAGCTCCTCACGGAGTCGAAGCAACAATCGGGGTCGCAACCGAGATCGAAGCCCCGGGGCCTCTCGGTCTCGGCACCGGCGCTCGTCAGCCTCGGTGGAGCGCAAATGGACCCACAATGCCTTCGACGATCGCAGTCCGAGCCCACCGCGACAGGCTGACCCAACTTATCGGCCGGAGCCAGAGGCGTGGGTGTCGCGAGCGGGCGGCGTCTACCTGCCGCGCAAATAGCACACTAATACCCGGAAGCGTCGTGGAGCCGTTTGCCAGAGTTCTCGTGGCGACGCAAAGCTCCAAATGAGCGCGCTGCTCCGCGATTGGGATGAAGGTGTGTAAGCTAGAATGCTCCAGGTCCTTTTCGGCGGCGTATGCCGGTGTCTTCTCTTCTCCGTCCTCATTACTGTACCAAATCTGTGTCTCCAGGCTCGAAGTCGAAGCGTAAGAAGCTGCTCGAATGGTTTTGCAGTCACTATGACCCGACACAAGACGCAGGTGGGCTACTGGAGAGTGAGTGTGGCTCGGACATCGCCCTCTTCTTGCCGCGTCTCCTGTCGTGGATGCAGAAAACTACAGCAGCAGCCGCGTCCAGCACCAGCGACACCACATCAAAGCCGGGGAAAGTAAAATGCTTCGCACTGGCGGAGCAGGTGGCTTGTCTGTTCGTGTTTTTCGGGTCGGGCAACGCGCACGCGTACTACCGCGAGTTCCAGCACGCGAACGGCCTTCGCTTGGTGCTGAAGCTCGTCTCCATCGATGGAAGTGATCCACAGACTCAGAAGCCGCTCGTGTCAGCCACCGATCGAGAGACTTTGCTTCGCATCGTCCTACGGATCTCCAAGATGAATCGGCAATGCAAAGAGGAGATTAGTTGTCTTGACGGCGAACTGGCTGTGATTCGTGGAGTCTTGGCCAGCGGCGACATGGAGGATTGGAGAGCCGAGTCGCGCGTGTGGACGCTTTGTCGGGAAGTGCTTCTCGAACAGCTCGTAGGCAATCCCAACAGCCTCGACCGATCTCACGAAGCGATCGTATTCATGCTCAGACACTCGGAGGTGCGTCTCCAGCTCTTCGGCGCGCAGGTAAGCTTCTCTTAGCTTTTAAGGTGCGGCGAGCGAGCTAACCTTGCTGGATATCCTAAGGTTCTCCGCGAGTTGATCACCGACGGCTCATTCTCGTTTGACCTGGAATATCGGCGGTGCAAGGAGTGCGATCTTGTGCCTCTTTGCTTGCTTCTTGTCAAATCGACCGATGTGTATCTACAGCACGAGAGCCTCGAGCTCCTTCATGCTCTCTTGCAGTCCAAGCAGTTGCAGGTTGGTGAAGGCAATGGCGAAAGTGTTGGTCCACCGATCTAACTGAAGTCGTAGAGTCTCATTTGTGAAAAGTTAGTTCGTCTGGTCAGAGACAGCGCCAAGGCACTGGACGCGTAGGCGTAGCTGCATGCAAAAGCAGCTCAGTTCCTACTAACGCCCGGCTAACGAGCATGTACTGTCATTCTGCTTCCAGCAACGTTGAGGAGCGCTTTTCCGCAATCCAAGATACCACGGAGCACGAGACGTACGCCCATCTTCGTTCAGCTTTCGCCCAAGTCTCCCAAGCTGTCAACACGTTGATGCACTCGAATCGCCACTTGCTGCCCATTCTGGTACATCCGCACTTCGAGTTCGCGGTATACAGCTCGGTTCACTGATAGTGGCTTTGTGCAGGTTGAGCAGCATGGACTGCTGACTCCTCTTGCATTCGTGCTTGTCGTTGAGCGACCCCTCTCCCTGAAATGGCACGCTGCCGCCATCAGTATCCGATACATCTTCTCGCACCATTATCGGGTAATGAGCTTGTTGAGCTGCTGGCATCATGGACTGCTTGCACTGAGCGATTCGGAATGAAACGACAGGGGGCACTGGGGTGTATCTCGGAGCTCTTCGAAGTCCCAGCGGAGGAGCTGCTCGAATGGAGAGAAACGCAAGGAGACGATGGCGAGTTGCTCGCCAAGTTTCTGCTGGGCGATGAGGCCCACCAAAGCCACCTTGCACTCCGATTTTATCAGCGTGGGTGGTCCCGTCCGTTGTCTCCGAGGAAGCAGGTTGAGCACACCACGGAGGACCGTGTCCTCAACGACATCGAGTACAGTGTCGAGACGGCGGCTCGAGACTACGTCCCCGAGGTAGCTAACGTATTGCAACTCGTCTTGAAATCCCTCACTCTTTCGGTCGTCGGTTGCTTGTAGCTGCAAGTGCAGACGCGCGTCGGCGAGGCGGCGGACGAGTCCGACGAGATGGAAGTCATGGAGGCGCAACGCGAGCACCACCTGCGCGTCCAGCTACAGAAGCATTTTGCGCAGTTCCGCCACGTCTTGACAAAAGCCAGCAGCAAGTAGCTCAGGACTAAGCTACGTGAAATTAATACCTCGTGGGCCCAGCCAAAGACGTCAGTCATCCAGTTAGCTCTCATCGGGCGTGTAGTGGTCCTCCAGGAAGCGCGAGAGCGTCTGTAGCTGCTCCGAGACGACTTTTACCTTGCCCCGGCAGATCTCGACGTCCTTCTCGGCGCCGTACGTGCTGCGCGCGAAGGTGCGGTAGTCCGAAACGAGGTGGATGTGGTTGGCTAGTTCCGTGTGGATCTCGTTGACCAGCTGCAGGAACTCGGTGCAGGCCGCGTTGAAGGAAAGGGACGAACTGTTCTCGGACGCCACGCGAGGCGCCGTGAGCGACACGGCGGTGGCAGCCGTGCGCAGCGCCGTCACCAGTTTCTAGGGCATATAACAATAGGTCAGTCCACGGTCCAACTGCAATAACTGGCAGCAGTCGGACAGACTCACCTTCTCTACAGCGTCGAGCGCCTGCAGAACCGCGACGTGTCGTGAGCTGGACCACGGGTCGCTCACCTCGGACGAGAAGTGCACGCGGCTGGGATCGCCTTCGCCCTCCATGCAGGGCTCGACAAATGGTTTTTTAGTCTTTTTGGATTTTGGGCAAATACAAAACCCACCCGCCCAATCATAAGAATTTGAGGGCAAATTGGTATTTTAGTCGAACATGAACCAGAGGACACAGAGGACGATGGCGGCGTCACTCAAACCTCGAGTGAAGTCTGGGCAGCGCGAATGCATTTGAAGATGCACCGCTGTTAAACTTAAAGGTTAGGTTGGCCAAAGGCTAGTTTATTAATTCTCTATTGCCCTCTAATGGACTGATGCGCTCAGTCGTTGGCAAAAGGAGAAGTGAGCTCCATTCGCCCCAAAGACCATCATCGCGCGGGGTGCTGTCCGCAGGAGGGGTCCTCTTCCGGACCAGCGTTTACTAGAACTGATTGGCTACTAAGTAGCATCCTTATGATTGGCTCTATCTCGCCAGCTGAACGCTTTCTATTGGCCGTTGGCCCCTTCCTCTTCTGATCGGTGCGGGGCCACACTGTGTCTTAACACTCCCACTAAGTGATCACGCTGTGAGTAGATCCTTAACTCCGATTTTGCTTCTCAGGATTGCAAACTGTTTTGGAGGAAGCGCCTTGGTCAAAATATCTGCTGCCATGCTGGCAGTTGGACAGTACTCAACGACAAGGCGTCCTACTTCCACTAATTCTCTAGTAAACAGATACTTAATTTGAATGTGCCTGCTAGCTTTATGGTTCCCAGGGTTTTTTTGTGATGCTGATAGCTGATCTACTATCGCACCAAACTTGCACGGGTTTTGCTTGTTGAAACCCCATTTCCGATAGCAAGTACCACAACCATTCGCTTTCCTTTGCACCTTCACTCAGCGCGATAAGATAGGTTCTGCTTCTGCTGTGGACAAGGAAACGCATCCTTGTTTGCTACTACACGACGATATACTGCAGCCTGCCATTTTAATCACATATCCCGTGATCGATTTACGTTCTTTCGATTGACACGCGAAGCTCGCGTCAGTGTACACTTCGTAAGTCACGTCGCTCAATTTCCCATCAAGAGACAGACCGTACGTTGACGTCCCTTTCAAGTATTTTAGCACTCTCCTGCCTGCTTCCCAATTTGTTTTGTTGTAGCAAGAAAGATACTTGCTCAATTCCCTCACTGCATTCGCAATATCCGGCCTTGTTCCCCTGACTAGATACTGTAGCGATCCCACTAACCCTCGGTAGTCAAAGTTCTGAGCTGCAATTTGCTCTGA
>KV737700.1:5230-16167 GCA_000500225.2 Phytophthora pinifolia | reverse complement strand
CTGAACCAGTGTTGATTGAATGTGGTGTTTGTAAGATGCGATTTAGCTCGCAGCACATGCTACGCAGTGTTCTACTGGACCACCGACCATTGCACTGGCCTCTGTGGGAAGCTTCAGCTTCAACGCAAGAAATACGAATGCAAGCTGATCGAGAAATACAGTGCCGTGCCACCTTACGCGAGGCAATGCACGCTGTTATACAGCGCGAGATTTTGGAATCGAGTCTATATAGCGAACTCAAGGTGGAGAGTACAAAAGCTGGTGGTCCCGTCGGAATCGCTGACTGCCTTGAGTATTTGAACGCCCCGCAGGTGAATTGTGCAAACGCGATAGTGACCCATTTCAAAGCGATGAATTGACTCGTTTAATCGAGATGCTACCGACTTCCACGGCCGATGCTCGGATGTCTCGAGGGACAATAGATTATATGGTGTCAACACTAGTTCTATTGTTGAATCAGCACTGGTGGTGCCATACTAGCACTTGCTTTAAGCAGTCACGAATGACGGTGGATTCATCGTTTTGTCGGTATGGGTTCCCTAAAGACCGAGTTGCATGCACACAATTTAAGGGCTCAGGCGTTGAAATTTGCCGTCCTCTTGGTCATGAGTTTGTGAATGGTTACAACCGCGTAATAATGGCCACGTTTAAATGCAACCACGATGTTCAAGTTCTCATAGGCGGTCAAGAAGCTACGCACAGGATTCATTATTGTTGCAAGTACGTGACCAAAGAGCAGAAGCGATTGGATTCAGTAGTTGCAATCGCTTTGGCGGCCTTCAAACGACGGCAAGAACGGGAACTTCTGGAAAGTTTGACATCGGCTTGTGAAACTCAAGCAACGTTGGCAACTGCTCGGAAGCGAGTAGCCTCTATGGTCTACAGTATGACAAGCAGACAAGAGGTGGCTGGACCACTTGCTGCTTTGTATTTGTACCGCGGCTCGTGCTGTTATGCTAGCGCAGCATGCTCCTCAATAGCGCTGGGCGATATTATTCGTGAACTATTAACCTCAGAAGAGTACTCGTGTAATCTCGTCGGAGAGTGCAACGAGCTCGGTGAAGCTAGCTTTCGGACGGTGTCCTGCCTAGATGACTACATATACCGGCATGCTGGATTGACCGGGCTGAGCCTTTACGAGTTCTCAATGAAATACTTCCGCAAGAAAGATGAGAGTGCCAGTGAAGCAAAGTTCTGCTTTTTATCCGGACATGCGCTTCATAGAACCCATAGCCTCGGACAAAGATTTCAAGATGTAGTTCCAGTTATACGAGGCTATCGATTGACTTATGTTACGAGTGAATCGTCAATGGAGTTTCAACACAAACGAGCAATACTGTCGTTAGTGTTATTCAAACCATTTCGATCGATTGTCGACCTAATTGACGACGGGACAGACTGTGATGAAGTGTGGTTACAAGCGTTCGATACGTGGAAACCCACTCGGTCTGATTTCGTGAAGTCGATCATGAATAATATGAGCGACCATTACAGCGGACTCAGCCATGCTAAAGAGCACAGTGCAGAGATTGATAACTCTGCCGAGAAGAACAATCATGGAGAGTCTACCAGTACTGACGTCGATTGTGAAAATGATTGCGACGGTTTGTATGATGCGGGAGACGCCATTGATTTTGAAGCTTTCGATGATTATGGCGAGGATATCTTTGAGCCTAGTAGCCTCTGGAATCCCAGCGAAGGCAGCGATGCGATTGGTGAAAGCACTTGTCTACATCCATCCGTTTGCCCGTCTGCCGCAGTGCCCGACACACGCATCACGCACATCATTGATGCATTCAGAAGATTCGGCATGATCAATACAGCGGCAAAGAAAACAGCGAGTGATGCCAGAGCAACACGACAGGTGATACCTGCGGTCTCGACCCATCACATGGGGCACTGGGTTAATGATTCTAGTACGGACAACAGTCTTCTCCTGCCACTTTCGGAGCCTTTAGATATTCAAGAAACCGAAGTCGTGGAGTTGTTTGAGCTTATGGTCGAAGACGCGAATACGGTTTGGCATCCAAAACCAATGCTCCGATCTGATTTACCCAAGCAAGTGAAGCAGTTTTCCAGTATTACGTCTGTTTCTCGATCATTCACGCTAAACCAAAAACAACATTTTGCGCTCAAACGAATTGGACTTGCTCTTCTAACTAGATGGAGACAATCAGAAACCATGGGCTACTTCGACGGAAATGTAGAAGACGCTTTGAGAAGTGACCAACTTCGCTTTTTTCTTGGTGGTGAGGGAGGGACTGGTAAAGTCGCGTGATTGAAGCTGTTCAAACGTTATGCATAAGCTGGGGGCGCAGTCGTTGCCTCGTTAAAACTGCTCTTACTGGAAAAGCAGCGACGTTAATTGAGGGCAGGACATTAGAAAGTTTTCTACTGCAGCTGAATGGAGATAAGTCGATTGAAGCTGCAACGGAGCTTGATTTGCGCATTGCAAAACGACTTCCTAACGTTCCCTTTGGAGGCGTTCACATTGTGCTCGTTGGGGATTTTCTGCAGCTCCCACCAGTTGGAGCCGACCCAATTTATCGAGACCCATCGTTAAGGCCAAGGAGTACCGCTACCGATTTTGCCGGCTACCATTTATGGCGCTCCTTTGAAGATGGCATCGTACTTGATGAATCAGTCCGGTTCCAAGAAGATCCTGTGTGGGGTCAAGGCTGTCATGGGGCACGTCTCGGAATCTGGAGCCATGAGTTTGTTACTTTAATAAATTCGCGTATGGTGAACCCGGATGATAGCTCTATAATGAATTGGATTTTGAGTGACGAAAGAACTACATTCGGGACTCCCGACAATTCGACTAGGCTTTCTATAAACAACCTCTTCATCTCGACAGTTGCAAAACGTTTGCCGATAAATGAATATCCTGTCCGCATTCTGGCAAACTTTAAAGGCAAGCTACGAGGACTCAATCGATCTGAAGTAGAAGTGATCATGAATTTGCCGGATTCGAAGTTTGGCCGAATGGCGCCGTATCTTAGTCTAATCATTGGAATGCCCATTCAGGTCACACAAAATATCAGACCGCAGAAAATGGTTGCAAATGGCTCCCTTGGCAAGCTAGAATCGATCACTTACAGCCCTGGAACTACATTACGTGTTGTGCACGATACCGCTGCCAATACAATTGTCAAGATACCGAGTGAACCCCCAACAGCAGTTATTGTTCGACTACCGAGGGGCAATACCGCGAGCCCGATGCTGGGCTGTACTGACAGTGAACTATTTCCTCTGTTTCTCAAATCCGCTTATCGATCCAGCGAAATACGGCTGGCTGGTACGCATAATTGCCTACCGCGAGTTCTCTCGGTTCGTATCGAACAGTTCCCGCTCGTATGTGCAGTAGCWTTTACTATCTACAAAGTCCAAGGCGATACCCTGCGTCGGATGGTGGTGACGGAATGGAAGTCATAAACATCGGCTGCAAACAAACCAGAGCAGCCCTACCTACTAGTGTCAAGAGTAACGTCACGTCACGCTTTCCTAACGCTGAGTCCATTAACCCCTGAGATCATTCGGTGGGCGCGTCCTTCATCTGGTGCCTTACAAGTGGAACAAAGATTGCTGAGCCTACTATTCGTTTACTTTCTCTGTAACTCGATAAATGAGGTTGCGAATATTTTTCAGCCTAGCTGTACGTGTTAACATGCAGGCCTCTCTGTCAGCGCGTTGATTGGGAATTGTCGTTTGCATATTGTCTAGAGCTTCACCAGGACTCGGCACCAACAAACTGATGTAATTCAGCACTCAAGACATACGCAGGACCTCGGCACCAACAAACTGATGTAATTCAGCACTCAAGACATATTGAACGAGTACCATCACGCGTTGGTGACTCGTTCGCGGACGATCCACAAGCCGCAAGGAGTATACGAACACGACTTTAAACAGCACCAGCTTTCACTTTGATCACAGCTACACGGACATCGTGCTTAGTATCTTCGTATAATTGTACGGGTCATGGGCACCTCCAGCGTTCTCCGACGTAGTGACCTTGCTCAGGACTTGCAACGCGCTTTGAGATTAGGGATAGACGTTGGGATCGAAACTTTAGCGTTGTCTGGTCACGACCTGATCGTCACCCTGTTTTGGTTTCTCGTAGCCATCTACAATCGCAGAGGTACCACGGTAAGACTTTAGTAATTGACATCATTTGCTGATGGTGCAAGTTTCTTAGTAGGGCGTACGATATACCACCCAAAAACAATGAACACTGGTGAGAATGCGTTTCAATCAAAGAGCCCTAGCAAAAGACAAGCAACTACAACATAGATTTCAATGGCACTGCTCGATATGAAGCAGCACTTGTGCGTCAGCGATTCCAGTCGCCGAGTCGGTCTCCAGCCTGAGAGGCGAGACTGGATGCATGGTAGGATCAGTAGAACTCGGCGGAGACGGTGGTGACTCAGCGAGCTCAGGTTGAGACAGCCTATCACCTTTCACACGGAGAATCGAGCGAGGTGGAGGCTGAGCCAGCTTCAAGCGAAGCGGCGATGGCTTGAGCGGGCTCGGCGGTGGCGGCGTCCACTCCGGCCGAGGGGAGAGTTGCTCGAAGAATTCGTCGAGCTCATCCGGACGCTCGAGAGGACGAGCATCAGGGAAGCGCGGACCAGCAGCGACCTCAATCAACGGGACCATCAAGCCCGAGCTGTACAACATCGGAGCAAGCAAGGGGCCAGGAGGCAAGATGGTCTGAAGGAGCAGAAGGAGTCAGCGGGAATCGATGAGAACGAGCGGCAAACAAACGACTACCTGTGACGACGAGTCGAGGCCACCAGCGGGGTCTGTCGACTCGTCTCGACGAGACATGTAGACCGGCACCTCCCCGTCCTCGAGCTCATCACCATCAGCGATGGGAGCGTCCTGTTCATGAGGTGGAGATGCCGCATCGGTCATAACGACCGGAGTTGGCTCAGCGGGAACCCCTCCGAGCTCACTGGCAGAGCTGGCGAAGGAGGGGATGACATCTGAAGCTGGACAATCAAGAGGACAAGTCGGCGAGTGCAGACATAGCACTGGTATGAGCGAAGGAGAGCTTACCTTCTCGGCGCGGAACGCGGAGCAAACGTGGGAGAAGCCGGGTTCAGGCGAAAATGGAGATTTCGATGGCTGGAGTGTTGGTCACCGGCCGAAGAGAAAGAACCAGCCGAGCGATACACCAGTCGGGCCAAGACACTCACCAGCTCGGCTCGTATCATGGCCGGGGCAGTTCTGGTGTAGTGAACACCAAAGTTCGGGGACTCAGCTATTTCCTGTCAACCGACTCGGCGGGTGGCTCTTAGGAGCAGTGTTTGACGGTGCTAACTCGGCGGGACGGAACTCGGCGGTCGGTTTCCGGGTAGTTACGCTGAGGTCTCAGCGAGGGGTCGCCGAGATAAAAAAACACTTCATTTCATTGGATATTAGTATAGGCTATAGGAAGGAGAAGATAGAGCCTTTGTGGCTCTTCAGACATAACAAATAACAGAGCAGAATCTTCCAAGTCCAAGAACATCGTACACTCTTCCGGTGAGTCCCTGCGTGGGCTGGATTATGCGTGCCGTTGAACTCGAGAGGCATAGCCAGATCAAGCTGCCTCCTTGCGGAGGGTAGTCATCGCACCTTTGAGCTGGCGCTTACCGATGAGGTGAGCAAATTGGACCCGTATGTCCCGTTGGGTCAAGACGTGATCCAACTGAGCTCCAGTACGGAGCTCCCTGGTGGGTAGTCCTTTGAGGCCAACAATGCCAAAAGCGGGTTTCCACTTCGGCGTCGGCGTACGTCCCTTGTGGAAGGACACATGGGTAACTCCATACCGGGTGGAGTCCACCCTTGTTCTCTGGGTTCTTGCGCCGAGAGGTGAGCTCCTTTAGAGGAATTGGGTGCCGTGCGAGAAGCACACCGAGCAGCCCCAAGGTTCTCGGTGAAGCGAGCCTGGCTTACAGCGAGCGATCGCTCGTAAGCCCCGGTAACGTTAAGTTACCGAACAGCCCCCGGGGTTCGGAGAGCGGCTCCAAATAGGCCTCAGCGCCACAACCCGGTTCGGGACATCCGGGTACGACTTGGGAGTCGCGGCGGCCACGGCGGCCGCCTGACGAGCGTGCAGGTAGTCTTCCTGACGCTCGTCGAGGTCGTTCGAGATCTCACGGGGAGACTGCGAAATCTCCCCGGGCTCATGACCAGTGGCACTCATCATCCGAGGAGCTGCCGAACAGGTCTTGCTCGGTAAGCGCAGACTTACCAGGAGGCGGCACGTAGTAGAGCGTGTTCCCCTCCCGGCGATACTCACCGTCATTACTAGACGGCGAGAGAGAAGCTCCGCGCTTCTTGGCAGCAACTGCATTGGCCTTTGAGGCCTTGGCTCGCGCCAAACCCTAGCATGAGTGAGCTTGCGTAGAGGATCTCCCACAGGTTCGGTCCTCACAGGCGAACGCTGACGCTCGGACTCCTCCGGGTCACTATCTTCACCGCTGAAGATGACCTCGAGCTCATCCATGAGCGCTTGGTTGGCCGTGCGGATGGCGTGGCCTGGAGCTGCAGGCACCGCTGCCGTTGAGGCACCAAAAGGTGCCGGGGCATTTCCACTAGGCTCTACCCTTGGAGATGGAGCCCGCGAGGACTTCATCTCGAGAAGCGCTTGCGCACCGTCCGTTGGAGGCGAATGGATTCCACCGTCCGTTGGAGGCGAAGGGATTAGATGCCGGGCTCGAAGAAGAGCCTTCGAAGTGCGAGTGCAAGATGCGAAATGAACTGGGAGCAAAGAAAGAAATTGCTCCAGTTGGCGGGTCAAACCACGACAACAGAAAGATTCTTTGAGAAGACCAGGTGGCCTTCCTCTAAGTGGGGAGGATGTAACGGGACACCAACAGAATGTGTGTGCCGTTGCATAGGGATTGACGAGGTGTCAATCCCATTGGACGAAAAGGTCCCGTCCGTATTAGGAACGGACCTATGTAGTTACATATGCCTATTCGGGGTATGAGATCCTCTGAGCCAACCATTGGTCAGTTGGTTAAGTTTCATTATAGGAATCCTTTAGTTTGAATTGCAGGCCAAACTAAGCCTCCTATAAATATATTCAGTCTTAAACTTACTTTCTATTTGGATAACAGTTCACAGGAAGTATTGCATACCACTTTCGAATCCACCGGCGGCTACTCAAGGCGAGGAGGCGAGGAGAGCCGGCGATACCAACGAAGCACCGGGGGACGCGGGAAAGGGTGTTTAAAAAAGCCCGGGCTATACAATCTTCAAGAGAAGTGAAGAGTCGCTCCACGAAACGGACGAGGAGGCGCCACGAGCAGCAGGAGGCGGATTCAGGTGGGGAGGACGAGACGAGAATTGAGCTCCTGTTGGGCATCATGGAGGGCAAGAAGGCGGAAGCCGAGATGTGGACTACGGTTGAAGACCCAAGAAAGAAGGCAGTGGGCAATGGGTCAGCTGCAGAAGTACCTCGTGGCCGAATGAAGGCCCCAAAGCAGAACGCCCGAAAGCGATCGCCGACCAGCACGGCATCACTTCGCGTGGCTGGTTGAACAAGAATCGGTGGAAATGGTTCAGGTGCTTGTACAGCGATTGCTTAGTTCCGCCGAAGAAGGGGCAGCTCCACGCGAAGCCGAAAATGTCGTCTGCATCACGAGTGACATCGAGAATTTCCATGATCTCAGGAGTCGGGTACTCAGGACGCGCAAAGAGTGGGGTGTCAAGGTAGGCGTGAATGCACAGGTTGGTAGCTGCACCACCCGCCATTGCAAAAATGCAATCTCCACGAAGCATAATGACGTCGCCTTTGTTCAGCTCGATGATCGGCTGGTTCGACCGTAGCGGAACGTGATTGTTCCAGCCGTAGACGTAGATATACGTGCCGTCTCGTGTTGCAAGAAATATATGCCCTGGCAAAGAGCATACATCCAAGCTTGCGGGTCCGGGAGCCACTGGGCGGGACTCACGACGCGGCAACTGGTCCGGTGCGCCCCCAGCCGTCTTCAGGAAACGCAGGTCAGCCATCATGGAGTCAGAGAAGAACGTCCGATGAAATCGCTTCAGGTACGTCATCAGGTCGAGAGCTGGAGCATTGGGCACGAAAGCTCGAAGACGTTGCTCATCGTTTATGGCGCCATCCCATGTATCGTAGATCCAGTCGTTGGGGTCCTCACGGGCCACAGTACGGAGTTTGTCCACTTTTCTTCAGGAACAGCCCGGTACATGACTACGTATCCACGGATCTTGAGTTTGTGGCGAGCGAACATACCGCCAAGCACACAGAGCTATTGCCGTGGGCAGCGCAAGTTGAGAAGTGCGCTGCAAGTATGTCAGGTGCTTAGACGATTCTTTAAGTCGTGAGCTGACTAACGGTTGCCAAGGCGTATAACTTCGTTAGCTACGCAGAAAATGTCGATTGTAAGTGGCTGGCGTTGATATGAGCTACTAACGTTTTCAACGGCCCCACCGCCAGAGCCTTTAAAATTGCAATATAGGGAAAATTGCATGACAAACAGACTCACCGAAGGCGAGTACGTCGGGTGGATGGGAGCTAATACGTTTATCAGAAAAGGTGCCAACGGCACGCTTCCATATTTGCGCTATCGCTAGGGACTTTGAAGTAGAAATTATTTCTCAAACGACGCAGGTCTTATCTGTTGCGAGTACGCAGGGTGAAGGAAGCTAGTAGCGTGTTTAGATAGTTTCCAGCGGCGGCAAGTTTTCAGTTTTGCACCACCGCGAGAGTCTTTAAAAGTAGCAATATAGAGGACATTGCATGACAAGCTACGCAGACTCATCGATGGAGAGTACATCAGATGGATGGGGGCTACGAATTTATCAATAAAGTTGCCTGCTACAGACTGTTCATACGATAAGCACGACCTTTAGAAGAATCGTAGCGGTTACGGTCGCCGATTTTGTCACGAAGTTGCCTACTGCAGGCTGCCACGACTTCATTTTTATGGATGCAGACCAGTAGAATTTCCTTACTAAGCAGATCTGCTTAATCGGGCTATGCTCACTCCAGAATTTGAAGCATGGTTGGGAAGCAGACAGCGGAGTTAGTAACTAGTAGCTCAAGCCGAGGCGCGAAAGTCAAGCCGACCAAAATCACAAAGCCAGCAGCCAGCAAGCCAAGCAAACAACAAGAACAATCGCTTTCAACCCCATATCAGCGGTTGCGCGAGCGCTTGGCAGCAGGACCACAAAGCTTGCCACGGAGGGTGACACGTGTTGAAGGTATGTAACTAACTAGCGAGCAATCCTGGTCACTGCTTGATACTGAACAACCTTTGAACTTAATGTAGACCTTCGGTCAACACTCCAGAAGACGAATGGTGCTGTAGAGCGGGTCACCATACGGATGAAGCTGCTGTGGGTATCGAGCCACACATACAACCAGTTTCAACTAGCGAAGCTTCATTTCATTGACGAAGCCTCCCCCAAGCCTCTTGGCGACCTTCTAACAGTGAGTATGATGCCAGTACACACTGAAGATACTGCTGACCTAATATTGTTGAGTTGCTGCTTGCACGATAGCTCTTTCGCGACACCTACGATGATAACAAAGATGAAATCGACTCATTCCTGCTGAAGGCAACCATCTGGGGCATTGAGCCAGACTCGAAGGATCTACCGCAGCCAGGCCAGATCGTCGACATAAAAAAACTATTCCGGACTGAAGCTGTACCTGGAAAAACGTTGCCAAGTCACTGTGGAGCTTCGCGATTTGGTCTGGCAAAAAACCACGTCTTAGTGTGCTGTAAATGTCTGCATGTTTTCAGTCGGTGGTCGTAGCCGAACCAAAATAATGCACACTACAGGGATTCCGATCGGTAGTGCCCAAATTATGCACGTTGAAGTTACGCGAACACAATTTTAAGAAAATAGAAATCCGGCTGCTACTGCTACCGCTCGATGGCCTTCACTATCAAACCAGCCGACGTGGAAGAAGGTGCGCTGGTTGCAATCGAGGTACCGGCAGGAGGTGAATACTAACTAGTTCACTATCTCAGGGAGATGACCAAGCCGATGGGGACACGGAACTACAGCGCTATCGAGTGTGAACGTCTGCTGGCGGTCGTACCCACCCACTTGCCCCGCAAACAAGCTGATTGGAACGCTGTGGCTGTAGCCTACAATGCAACTGTCAATGGTGACTTGCACGCACGCAGTGGGACGAGCTTGAAACGGAAGTTCAAAGCGCTGTACGCGTCCACGCGAAGCATAGTGCCAGGTCGCCGATGTTTGGACATGACGATGGCCATGAAGCTCCACCAGCGGCTTCTTCGACGCTATCAAGGCGATACACCAAGGGAACAGGGTTCATCAGGGCTTCCGCATGACGTACCAGAGCAGACATATGGTTGGTATACGCAAACAACGCCTGAAAGCGAGGCTCGACCAGCGAAGACAACAGCTCCGCAGCACGATGGCTTTGCCGACGGCAGCCCAGACCAAGCCGATGAAGACCAGGCATCAACAACATCCTCGCGTAGTGACATGTCCGCTCCTGTGACGATACCGAATCATCCTGTGCATGTAGACATGCTACGGCTGTGCATGTGGTTTCAGCACCATGTTGAGCAGCATGATGCGCAACTACAAGATGTACTGTGTCTGATGCGCAGCGCCGAAGCCTCCAAGCAACAGCGAAAAGATGACGAAGTTCGCGACAGAAACAGAAGACATCGAGAGCTATTGCAATGCATCTCGGCGATTCGATGCAGCCTGGGAACAACCCGATAAAACCATATAGGTCTCCTTTGGTTGTCAGTGGCTTTACAGTACGATGGAGAGCATGAATAGTGCGCAATACATTGTCATTGCAATGCGTTTGGTTGCGAAGGCAGACGGGATGCTCGGAACTAATTTAAACTAATGTACACCGCGTGGGTTGAAGTTGTTGGCACTTTGTATTTTACCCTGACGTAGCGCACCGAGAAGGTATTCGT
>KV737697.1:497-11182 GCA_000500225.2 Phytophthora pinifolia | reverse complement strand
CTGAGTTTAACCCTATCCCGAAAGTGTGCAAGTCGTTCGATACTCGGTATCACGGAACGACGAGAAGGCCAGGCCCTCCGACACTTACAACTAGGACGCCAGGCGTCTGTTGTGGTTAGCGCGTTAACGCTTCCTCTAAGGCTAAGGTGCGTGTGACCCCCCCCCCCGTCACACTGGTAGCGCTTGTAGTCACTCCCGCGACCGGCGAAGTTTTCTACAATCCAGATCGCTCCGAGTATGGACGACTCAGGGAGTAGGTTTCCGTCCCGGCAGGACTTTCCTCATCTCTCAGACGACCACTGGACCACTCTGGAGAAGATGGTCAGCCTCGTCGGCGAGGTAGCTTTCACTGGATTCCCCAGTTTACCTGCGGAGCAGCAAAGGGCGCGCGTGGAACGCTTCGACAAGTACGAGTCGTCGCTGATTGCTCACGTGAGTGCTGCTGCGCAGGATGCGGCTCGCGCTACGATGCGAGCTGAAGTGCAGAGCACGGCGTAAGCGAACTCGACGGGTTCCGCTGCGTTTACTCCGCGACAAGGCAGTACTAAGCCGGTCAAGATGTCAGTGCCGACGTTTGACGGCAACGAGTCCGACGGTCTTGTCTTCTGGATTCGTGAGATCGAGATAGCGTTGAGCGCTGGGCAGATCTACGAGTCGCGAGCGGAAGTGGCGTTTGCCCTCCAACCTGGGAGGCAGGGCTCGTGCTTGGGCGGTGGCCAGAGAGACGGCGTCCTCGGGGTATTTCACCTCGTGGTCGTTCATGGAACAAGAGCTTCGCTCGACATTCCTGCTGGCCAACGTGGCCTATCGCTATCGTTCCCTGTTCTTGCGATGCAAGCAAGGAAAGCGGTCGCTCCAAGACTTTGCCATGGAGCTGCAGAATCTTGAGGCCGCAATGGCCGGGACCCCTCTCTCCGAGGACGTCAAGGCGTGCGCCCGGGCGCGGTGCGCACCGAGCTCTTTCGCAGACAGCCGAAGTCCCTCAACGACGCGGTCCATCGCCATGATGGAAGACCACTGTGTGCGCTCTGCGCAAGGGTACACGGGTCGTTCGGAACCCACGRAAGGACCCACTCCCTTGGAGATATCTGCGACCGAGGCGGCTCGCCCCAGCGGAACCAACGTGCAAGGGGTCGCTACTTCGGTTGTAACCTGCTAGGTCAGTTCCGTCGGAACTGCCCGACGAACACATGGAAGGCGGGTCGTGGTATGGCTGAAGCTACGGAGTCGGAAAACGACGACTCCCAGTAGGCGCGGGACGCCCTGCTGGGAGGCTTCGCGCTTCCTCGAGGCTGGTGGCTCTGCCACCCATACCGCCTGGAGAGCAAGTCCCAGTGACGACACTGTTGTGTCTCTCCGTGGCAGCCGCGCGGTGTAACCTCGTGGTCGTCACGACCAGCGTCAAGGGGTATGAAGAGCCGATGACAATCCTGATTGACTCGGGTGCGTCGTATAATTTCGAAACGAAACCTAGCGTGGCTAGGAGCAGTACATTATATGCTAAAGCATTAGCGGACTCTAAGAGTAATATGTTCGCATAGCGACTGGTTCAATCGTATGAACGCGGAAGGTTCTCCTCCCTTTGACGGTCAAATCAATGAGGTCGAACCGTTCAATGTCTTAGTCATAGATGATCGGTACGATCTGATCCTCGGCATGCCATGGCTGGCTAATCACGAGCCGTGGATCGACTGGGAGACGCACACCGTCGGTGCTAGTCACAACCCCCTCGCGGACAGAGCCCTGGCGGATCATGTCCCCCCCCCCACTTCCCGAGGACGGGTTTATGGGAGCCCCGCGGCGAACGGCACTTCGTTGATACTTCGGATGTACTAGACCTGCCTTCGGCTTTGCCGACCGCGTGCCCACTATCAAGAACTCCTGAGCTTTCGGTGGATGTGGGAGTAAATACAGGGGTTCCGTGTTTTCAAGATGAGACTCATGGACCTCTCGAGCAGAAGATCGCTGTTCCAGCCCGCGGGGCGGACGGCGTCCAAAGCGCAGGAGCAAAGGCTGGCGCACAAGAAGGTGGTTGAGTCGGAGCTCCCACCACGCGAGGCGTTCGAGATGAGGCAGCTCATGAAGGACAAGTCGCTGGAGCTGGGGCTCACCCAACGCAGAAGGGTCAAGCAGAGTCCCCCACGGACGCTGTTACGGCTGGATCAGCCTCGACAGTACGCCATCAAGATGGAGTTCGTCTCCAAGCGGACTCGGACAAGGAGGACGCACCCAGGGTGCTAGATGTTCTCACGGGAAAACCCAAGGAAGGCGGGAGCTTGGCTCCTTTGCCTCTGGTAGCCGAGCTACTGGAGCTCGAGGAGCTCGCCTATGTGGCGTTCCTCGACTCCCTGAAGGCAGGCGAATTTTATGAGATTGTGCTCATCCACTAGGAACACGACTCGGTCGAGCTCAACACCTCTTCGGTCATGGACCCCGAGGTGCTTGAAGAGGAAAAGTCCTCTGTGAGACAGAAGCGGTATGGGGCGACAATCTTGAAGGACCCGTCGGATCCGTATTACCCTAGTTCTCGGACGTCGTCAGCGACGATTGTTCCCTCCGGATCGAGGCGTACGCCACGAGATCGACTTGGTGCCGGGCACCAAGTATTGCACGACACGCCAATGGCCTCTGCCGAAGGAGCAAGTCGAAGTGATCGAGGCTTTCTCCGCGGCGAGGCATGCCTCGGGCACGATGCGCGAGTCGAAGTCGCCGCATTCGTCGCCGACGTTTTTCGTTCGAAAACCCAATGGGAAGTGGCGCATGGTACATGCGTTCAGCAAGTTGAGCTCACCCACGATTCCGCCAATTCGTCGCAAGGATGTGTTGCAGAACAACATGACAGGATGTGCTGTCTTCAGCGCGCTCGACATGGTCGATGGCTACTACCAGCTACTGATGCTTGAATCGGACGTTCCGCTTACAGCGGTTAGCACCCCTAGCGGAATGCTATGGTAGTGGTTGGTAATGCCCCAAGGGCTGTCCTACGCACCAGCCACGTTCAACAGACTGGTGACTCAGCTCTTTCAGCCAATGCGGCAGTTCGTGCAGACGAACTTCGACGACATTGTTGTTCACAGCCGCGCCGCGAAAGGCACGACAGCTGTTGAAATGCATATCGCACGCCTCTGGGAGGTTTTGATGTGCATGCGCGAGAATCGCTTGTACGCCAACATCAACAAGTGTATCTTCGGCGCCGAAGAGATCCCCTTTCTGGGCTGTTTCCTTGGCAAGGAGGGGATCCGTGCGGGACCAGGGAGGTCGACGCGATCGCGCAGTGGCCAGTGCCAACATCCCAAAGGATCTGCGCAAGTGGCTCGGCCTCGCCAATTACTTGCACAAGTACAATGCGAATTACGCTGAGATGGCGCGTCCGCTGACGAACGTTCTGAAGAAGGATACAGAGTGGTCGTGGTCCGACGAAGCTCAGCGAGCTTTCGAAGCCATCAAGAGAAGCCTTCAGAGTACCCCGATTTTAACTTTGCTGTACGAAGATCGTCCTTTCAGTGTGGTATGCGACGCATCCGCCTTTGCCATATGATGTGCCTTGTTACAGGCCGATACCGACGGCAAGGAGAGCGTTGTCTCCTTCCAATCACGCTAGCTAAAGGCGGCCGAAAAGAACTACCAGGTTCACAACAAGGAGCTTCTTGCGATAAAATACGCACTCGTCAAGCTCCAGGTTCACATCCTAGGGAGCAAACCCTATGTGATCTATACAGATCATGCGTCCTTACGGACAGCGACATCGTCGCCCCACCTTTCGCAGCGTATGGCGAGGTGACTCTCCTTCTTCGCAGAGTACAACTTCACCGTGGAATACAAGCCGGGGAAGCAGAATGACCTGGCGGACGCACTCTCCCGGCGTCCGGACGTGAGCTAGCTCACGTTGCGTATCTCGAGCAGTGAGTCGATTTCAGTCGAATAGTAATTAGTACTATTAGATGACCTTTTTTGACTTACTATTTGTATTAATATTACTATTCAACATTTTTAGAATTGTAATACTACTATAAAAGGCTAATAATAGTAGCCTAATCTCGTTTACCACAGGTTTCGCTTGCTCTGCTCCATGCGCTCGATTTCGTGGCGATTGTGACGCAGAATAAGCTGCTTCTGAGCCCGTTCATTGACGGTTCGTGTTCGTAGAGGGCCCATGACGAAGGAGCCCGTTGAAAACACCCTTTCCTGAAAAGCGGTCGAGGCATTGCGACCTAGCCAAACGCGGGACAACATCGAAATCGTCGGGAATGCGCGCTCACCAGTCTCCACAAACCACTGGCGAACATCTATGAACTGACACAACCTCCCAACGTTCCAGACTCGTTTGCCATTAGCTCACGGGATCGATAACTTGCCGAGAACCGCATTGCGTTCATCCGCGTCATTATACTGGTGTTTCACTACTTCTGCCCACTCAATCCGAAGCGCGAGCCACTTGCCCACGCAATCCGAAGCGCGAGCCACTTGTCGAGCACAGCATCAGCCTCTTGGACTAGTGTCGAATCGGGGTTACCCCATCCCAGACGGTCGCCGCACCGCTTGGACTGGCTCGTCCTGCGACGACTCCGCTTTCGGATGGCGAAGATGAAGGCTGATTGAGTTTGGGATCGGCAACAATGGAACTCCCGGGCATTTCCTCTGCCCCAGGAAGTCCTCGATGAGGTCATTGCGAAGGTGTCTAAGTCTCGACAATCAGCCGGTAGAATCTATGAGCGTTCTAGGGCGTGTTAACGCCGACCGACTCCGTGGGAGCGCTCATAAGCGTCCACAATATCGGCGCAGTCCTCAACGAGGTAACTTCCAGGCTCCCACGTGCTTTGAGCCTCGGGATAGCCACGCCACTTCACCAGATACTGGCAGTGGCCGATACGCTCGCGGCGCTTCAGTAGCTTCTCAACGTGGAAGTACGGGGCGCCCTCATTTCCGATCAGCGGGGAGGGGGCGTCTCGCCGGCTCGAGAGCCTCTTCTCGACGCCGTCGAGGGTTGTCAGAGGCTCCTCGAGTCACAACGGGTGGACGTGGCTGCGCTGCGGGGTCGTCTGCAAAGTGTCGAAGCGACGGTGGCCTCCGAACGGAGCGTGCTTCCCGACTTGGAACAGAAGCGCAGCGTGCGGGCCCTGCAAGAGCAGCAGGATCGACTCGGTCAGGAGCAGCACCGTCTTCATGCGCGCTGCGCTCAGAGCGAAGGCGACCTTGACCATGATCACAAGGCCCTTCGGGAGCATCTGGACTGGATTCGGCATCTCTATAGCCGCGTGGCTGCCTTGGAGCAGCGTGCTCCTCTGGCTGTGGCGCCTGCACCAGCCGTTCCGGCTGTCCCAGCCCTCTCTCAAGCTGACTGGACTCGGATGATGGCGAATGCCTTTCGCCAATACTCTGGCGCGCCGGACTTTCCGAGTCATCCGCCTCCGCCGGGCGATAAGGCTTGAGCAGGCCGACGTAGAACGTTGGATGCGTCGCCATGGCCGACGGCAAGTCCAGCGTATACGCGTTGCCGTGGACGCCGATGACTGTGAATGGTCCCACAAAACGAGGACGGAGCTTCGTGCTGCCCACTGCGGTGACCGCTTGCATAGGAAGGTTCTGAGCGTTGAAGGGGACTTGGTCCCCTAACCTAAACACACGTGTGTACTTACGCCCCTGGCGATCACTGTTCTCCTTCTGTTTGTCTTGCGCTGCCGCCATCACGTCCCGGACGCGTCAGCGTATGGCTTCACCAGTCTCGATGAACGAGAGCAAGTTCCGTTTGATGGATGGTCGAAAGCCTTTAAGGCCATGCGAATCGTCGGCGATAGCCTCTCCCCCACCCAAATTCGAAGACGATGGCAACGATAACGGGGTGCGCGGATGCCGCAGGCCGCAGGCCGTTGACACAGAATGGAGTGAAGCCCTTCAATACATGCACCGCATTATTCAGGGGCAAACTCAACTTGAGACAGCATCGTGCTCCACTTCGTGGACTCTTCGGCGCAGACGCTGCGCAGCACGTCTTCCAACACGCGGTTCACCCGCTCGGTTTGACCGTCGGTCTGCGGATGGTCCGCCGTGGACATGTCCAGCCTAGATGGAACAAGTGTGTCCGAAAATGCGACACAAAGCGGGGGTCCCGATCGCTCACGAAAGCCTCCGGGAGGCGGTGGTGACGAAAGACATTGTCGAATAAGAGTTGGGCCGTCTGCGGCGCCGTCACGCTCTTCTTGACCGCGACGAGTCTTACCATCTTGCTGAGGCGACATACAAAGACCAGAATGCCAGTGTGGCCTCACATGTCCGCCGGGAGATCGAAGATGAAGTCCATGCTCACCGAGCGCCAACAATCCGCCGGAACCGGCAAGCTCATCAGCGGTGCTGACGAAGAGGGAGCTGGCTTCATGCGCTGACACGTCTCGCAGGTCTGTACCCCGACTTGTACATGTGAGGTGGCGCGCCACTGACGTACTTAAGTATACGTCTTCTCTCGACCCAGGTGACCGCTCAGCGAGGACTCGATGACACAAGTCCTCACCGTTTGGAACGACAAGACGGGCTTCTTTCGACCCAGGTGACCGCTCAGCGAGGACTCGATGACACAAGTCCTCACCGTTTGGAACGACAAGATGGGGTTCCTCGCCATTGTCTACTTGGTAGTAAAGAAGAACATCGGTCATTGAGTAGCGGTGCAATCGGGCACGCTACCGGGCAGTGAGGTTCCACGACAAAGCTGGCGTCTTCAACACCTTCACCAGGTCTGCAAGATCACAATCGTCGCCATACGTCTCGTGTAGCAGATCGTGGAGCGGAGACTCGAGATCAGGGTTTGGTAGTAGAGTCTGATCTCTACTACCAAACCCTGATCTCGAGTCTACTATTATGGAATAGTACTATTCCGTAACATTATTACAATCATATCATCAATATTACTTATTACAAACTTCAAGTGTAACTCACTAGTAATAGTTCGAAATAGTAGCGATTTTTGAGCTCTAATATTACTAGAAAAACTACTATTTCGAGGGCGTCAAGTTCAAGCTGCGCGGATCTTTAGAAGGCAAGCCCAGTGGCCCGTGGAACTGGGTACACAACGAGAGGCCAGCAGCTTGCCTTTTGTTCCCGCCTGTTTCGCCCACTCCCAGATTCTCTGTCCCGACCGCGATACCGAGTTGCGGAATGAAGTGCTTAGTGCTGAGTTGCTTCATGTCTGCTGTGGAGGAAACATCCCCGTGCTGCATTTGCAGCCGCCCTGTCCATCATGTTTGCAGTAACGAACTCTGCAGCGATGAGGAGCTTTCTAAAAGGTTTATACGTGTGTTGAAGGGACGTGCTGTCTTCATACTAAGACGTATTCGCGCGTGTGAAAGATTCTGTAGCCCGTCATGCGTTCCGAGGTACAAGAGCTCGCTGGCTGACTCCCCCAGTCTTCCCTCACCCGCCAGCAGCCAAGGGATATCGCTATCGAGTCAAGATTCTGAGGTCGATGTGCTTGATCTTCGCGTTTCACCCACTCCTGTTCTTGGCATCCCCGACTCCGTTGAGCACTTCAGAGCACCCAGAAGCCGTGATGAGGTCTGGAAGATCATCCACATGCTCAAGAAGCCTTTGACAATCAAGGAGAAGAAGTACACACACATCTGCCTTGTATGTGCGGAGACGAAGGCAAGGAAAAGGGCGCTGTGCTGCACCGCGAACATCTCCAACGCAAAGAACCACAATATCCTGGCCACCAACTTGCAGATAAAGAGCGTGAAAACCGTGGGAAGCGTTCGGTCAAATTTATGGAGACAGAGAACGCCGGCGACCTGGAAAACAAGCGGCCAGTTCCTGGTGAAAGCTCCGGTCGTGATACCAAGCGCCAAAAGACATTTTGGCAGCCGACAAAGGCTCAAATGTCTGGGCTTATTGCACGCTGGTTAATTCGCGATGGTACGCCACTCGCATGAAAACTGCTGTGCCCAACGTCTATGATTCTCTGACTCCGCTTCGATATTGTTCTAGGTCTCCCCTTCAATGTATCACAGTCGGCAGCTTTCCGATCTCTCGTTGTCGGCTTGACTGGGGATGCAAAAGCTACTGTGCTTTCCGCCAAGACATGATATCCTGGATCAGCACTACAGCGTCTTTCTGGGGAAAATGAGCGCGTTGTTGAAGTCCGAACTGGAGATGTTGCTTGGTACACGGTACTTGAACTTGATGCACGATCTATGGACGAATACTGCGGAAGACTGCATCGTGGGGGCGTCGATATCGTTCATTGACCACAAATGGATATCCCGGCACGTGGCCTTGTTAGCAGTGGTAAAAAACGATAGCCAGGAGTCGGATGGCGTTACTGAGTTGATTGACCGCAATTTGAAGCTTCTGTTTGGGATCGATGTAGAGACTGCAGGGCAGTTTACTATCTCCGACACAGCACCTGCTGCACGCAAGGTGTCTAGGCAATTTGACACCACTCTGCAGACATACTGCGTCATGCACTGTTTGAATCTTTGCATTTGTTACGGCGTCGGCCTGAAGGAGAGCGTGCAGACACGGCTAACAGAAGACCCCGTCACGAAGGAGAAAGTAAAAGAGCGCGTGTTTGTGATCGAAGGTGGCCGCTTCCCTGAAGGAGCTTCCGTGATTCGTAAATTACGAGCCCTCAACAAATATTTTTCCAGCAGCACTGCTATCCAGCGCGGCCATCGACTGACCAAAGTTCAGCGATTCGAGGGACTGCCTGAACTGGCTGGTATCATCGATATTGACGTCCGTGTCGCGTCCGTCGTTAAGCTTTTCCAGAGCTCGATTGACAACTACGCTGCCTACGAGTCCTATTTTCGCAGTGTCAAAGAGGCCAAACACGACAAGCACGTCTTCACGTGCATTTGCGCGGCTGAATGGGAGTTAGTCGTTGAAATGGAGGCAATCGTCCACCGTGTTGCTGAACTTGCACTGGTGGAGTCCCAGGCGACCAACATGCTATCCTCAGCAATGTACGTCTTGCTGCGCGTGGCATCCATCCGCATGAACTCGTTCAAATTTGCAGCATATCAACTTGACGGTCCCCGAGACGAAGACGCTAACGAGACCAATTTCCCACGCGTGGAGCTTACTTTCGACAACATCTCAGACCTAGGACACCGCTGCATTACTAGGACACTGCATCAAATTGTCATGCGACTCCCCAAACCGTCCGTGCAGATGGGCATGGCGCTATTACTCGATCCGCGCACGATTAGATCGGCAAAAACCTACTTCCGGATTCCGGACAGACCTGAAGCCTTCGCCGAAAAGATCCTGAAGGAGACGATGGATATCTTACGCATGTAGCATCGCGAAATTTACCGGCTCAAGTACTCTAAAACGTCTTCGAGCGAGGCTTCGTCAGACGCCTACGTCTCTCCAAGTTACGAGGCCCTGGATGCTTCGGATGGCGAGATGAGTTTTCTATGTGGCGAAGAGGTGTCTCCACGTGGCGAAGCCATGCTTCGAACTCCACCTCGTTCGTCTCGCGAGCAAGTGCCGTGTCCTCAGGGAGGATTATCAGACACTCTTCACAATTGGCCACATCCACTCTTGGCTGACGTCCGCGCTGCAGGTACGTCGCGTACTCGTCTGGGGACCAGGCTCGAAGCGCTAGTAGCTGCTTTCGAGTTAGCTCAGACTAAATGACGTTAATACTGATAGCCTAGCCACATGATTATATGTCTGTCCGTCCGCGAACTGGTATCTACCGGTTGTGGGTCAGTGTCTGTCAACTAGTATTTACCGGTTGTGGGCTGAATGAAGTCTTGCGGGGATCGCGGCGAGGTTCGGATATGTCGCCATATATATTCTTTTTCCCTGTCTTATCTGCTGCAGATAAGCCCGTATAGTTCTTGCATTGACTAAGACGAAGAAATGCTTATCTGAAGCTGGAATATTTTTGCTGGATCTCAAGACACCGCCACAGGATAGGCGTCTGCGTTGTCGGTGAGAGGAGCCGCTTTGTAGAATGGCATGCCAGTCGACGATGTTGCGATAGGACCAGGACCGGCGGGGTGATCGACATATATTTTAATCACCCCAAAAATGGCATAGGCGCCTGTCATATCTGCTGCAGATATGACGAGACATATCGCCGGCATATCGCTCGTGGGTTCAGAATCTGGTCTCACGAGACTCTCTTTATGCCGTGAAGCCATCATAAATGTTAGTGTTGGAGTTTGTATGCTTTATGTTGATCATCACTCTCATCTATCCAACCGTCACCACGGCGGCTTAAAGGCCGACATATATCTTCAAATGCTCCGAAAGCGCCGCTCATTCTCCAATCTGCCGCGGAAACGCAGAGACGACATAAAGAGGTAACTGAAGTGCTCTCGCAGTGTGTGTGCTGTTTGCCAAGGCTAATGTTTGAAACGGCTCCTTCACTGCAGGAGGATGGTGCACCTGAAGCATTCGACCATGCACTGGAAGCTGCGCTGCATCCTGGATTCTTCCAGCGACGAGGAGAACATGGAAAACAAATCGCCGAACGTGCAGCGGGGCCAGCCTTTAAGCGGCAAGGGCGTCTCCAGCAACCACCAAGACGAGAACCTCAACGTGGGCGATGCCTCTGCTGGCACCTTGACGCCCCCTTGGCTCCCTCCCGGAACCTCACAGATGGGCTTATCCAAGAGCGAGACCAATCCACCGCCAAGCTCACCTGAAGTTACGCGTCGACCGCGGAGCCCCACGACGTCGTCTCC
>KV737681.1:0-15371 GCA_000500225.2 Phytophthora pinifolia | reverse complement strand
ACTCTCGAAAAGGTCAAGACCAGTTAGGCGGTGATCGAGCGGCGCGCGCTCGGAGTGACCTGCCTATTTCATATCCCAGTTGGAAGTTCTCGCGTCCGTTGACAGAGACTTCATTTCATATTAACTACTGCTTTGGGAGGTTATTAGTAGTCACCCTTGAAGCTTGATTGATCGACTACTGTGTGCTAGGAGTGTATTTACTTTGCTAGCGTTTGTCTTCCGTTGGAAGTGGTGCGTATCGTCCGAAAGGAGCTGTTGGAACTGACCGGTGTTCCAAGAGCAGATCCTAGTTGACCGGGGTTGTGACCCATCGTCCGAGGGTCCAAAAGAATAAAGGCGACTATATATCGTGTATAACTCTCTGTATATTTTGTATTGTGGTTATCTGGAGGAAGACTCTGACCGTAGTCTAATCTCCCAGTCTAACGAGCGGCGTTTGGAAGTGAAGCAACGCGCTCTGTCACTACGGTCTGCCAGAGACCATCGTCTCGGATCGAGACCCGCGGTTCACCGCTGCCTTTTGGAAGGCACTGTTCTCCTTAGGTTGACGATGTCAACCGCCGACCACCCACAGACTGATGGTCAGACCGAGCGCGTTAACCGCGTGCTCGAGGACACTCTGCGCAGTGTCTGCTCGGAGAGACCACATAACTGGCCTCTGAGCCTCCCTATGGCTGAGTTTGCACAACAACGCAGTGCATGCGTCAACAGGGTTTACCCCAATAATAACAGGTTTACCCCAATAATAACAGCGGCACCAGCGGGTGTATTAACCTATTATTTACCTTAATAGGTTATTGCACCCGCTGGTGCCGCTCACTGTGCGTGGATCCCGTGGGGCTTCCATCGTGAGTGGTGGAGAGGCTCGGAAGGCTCTCTCCTCCCAGGTCTCTGGCACGGGACCGCCCGCTTTGCCGAAGAAGTTGTCCGACTTCATCGACAACAGACTGAACATAATCAGCCGGGTGCGGGACTGACTTACCAAAGTCTATGACGACGCACCCGACGTTCTACGTGGGGCGTCTGAAGTCTTACCAGGACTTCCACGCTGAGCCCCCTCGGGAAGAAATGGATGCTCGCCAACAGGCTGAAGCTCCTTGAAGCGAGGGCGTTTCATTGCCAAAGGGCGTTCGTGGTAACGCCCCTGCGAAGGGTGTAAGGCTGCGGGGCGTAGGAGTACGCCGGCTGCTCCCACGCGGAGTAAGCCACAGGGGCAGGCTGACGCCGAGCGAGGTCGACCAGCAAAGTGTCTTGTCGCTGGAGTGCAGCGACGTCAATCCACACCACGACCAAGTGCCACAATCTCACTCTGGAGACGTGGCACGGGCCCACGCTGGTCAGCTGCAGCAGCGGCATCCCCACCAGGCCCAACACCGAGGCCATCTCTACAGAATAGCGACGCTTCTCTAGGAAGCGAAGCTCCCCACGGATCCACTCCAGGTCTGACGACGGTGCCAAAGGCACGGGAGCTGAGAGCCCCGGAGTCCCACGCGGCTCGGCCACCACCGGCGCTGCCCGACCGTGGTGGGAATCTCCACTATCATGTGGAGCGGGTGCTGCAGGCGAGGACGCACCAGCGGAGGTGTCAACTTCTGGTGAAGTGCCGCGGGTATCCAACCTCGCAGGCCACTTGGGAGCCGATTGAACGGCTCCGGGTTGATTGCCCGAAGGCGGTCGCGATCTGGCAACAGAAGCGGCAGCCTCGTAAGTGACACGCTGCTTCTTAGCAGCGGCACGAGGCACGCGTACAGATTGTGCGGCGTGCACGGACTCATGGCCAGATGAAGCTGCCTCCTTGCGGAGGGCAGTCATCGCGCCTTTGAGCTGGAGCTACCGATAAGGTGAGCAAATTGGACCAGTAGGTGTAACGGGGCATCCATCCGAGTGAAGGTCCATGGCTACATGGTGTCGTACACACATGTTCAGCTTAAGTACGATTCGAACTTAGGACACGACTTGACTTGAGAGCCAACCATTGAGAAACAGGTTACTGCATAAAAAATTAGGCAGTTTACAAGAACTTATGAGCGGAGTAATAAAGACTCAGTTTAACTCTAACCAAGAAGTTTTGGTACTCGGTACTGCATGACTACGGAGAAGGCCAGGCCTCGAACAGGATCAACAGAGACGCTAGGCGTCTTTTGCGACTGGCGCGTTAACGCTTCCTCAAGTACAAGGTGTGTGTGACCCCCGTCACACCTGGTGGCACTTGTAGTCAATCCCGCGACCGGCGCGGTTGTCTACCATCAAGGTCTCTCCGAGCATGGACGACTTAGGGAGTATGTCGTCTCGGCAAGATTTCCCTCATCTCTCTGACGCCCACTGAGCAACACTGGAGAGGATGGTGAGCCTTCTTGGCGAGTCAGGATTCGCTGGATTCCCCTCTCTTCCTGCGGAACAGCAAAGGGCTCGCGTGGAACGCTTCGACAAGTACGAGTCGTCGCCGATCGCTCATGTGAGCTCTGCCGCGCAGGAGGCACAGAGTGCTGCACAAGCCGCAGTACGGGACCCGACCACCTTCGCTTCCCGACAAGGGTGGTCAAGATGACGGTTCCCAAGTTCGATGAGAAGGAGTCCAACAGTCTGATCGATTCAGGTGCTATTTCGCTACGAAAGACAGCGTGGATAGGAACCGCTGTATGCTCAGGCTATAGAAGACTCTAAGATTAATAGCAGTGTTTCTGTTCGCCTAGCGACTGGTTCGATTGTATCAACGCAAAAGGTTCTCCTCTCTTTGACGGTCAAATTTGACGGCTTTAACTCGGTCGAACCGTTCATTGTCCTCGACATGGATGATCGATACGATCTAATCCTCGTCATGTCATGGCTTATGAAGCATGAGCCGTAGATCGACTGGCGCAGTCGCACCGTCGGTGCTAGCCACACACCCTTAGCGGATCGAGCTTTGACGGGTCATGTCCCCTCCTCATCCCGCGACGGGTTCGTGCATGAACACCGGGTGTCTGTTATCGCGCTTGAAATCACCACATTCGTCCCCAACGTTCTGTGTGCGAAAGTCCAATGGGAAATGGCGCATGGTTTATGCCTTCAACAAGCTGAATGCAGCCACCGATCCCTAGAAAGGATGTGTTCCAGAACAGCATGGCGGGCTGTACCGTGTTCAGCGCTCTCGACATGGTCGACGGATACGATCAGTTGCTGATGCGAGAGGATTCCCGCACCATCCCTGCGGCATACTTCGCCGCGAAAAAGGCGTCGATTACCTCAGCTTGCTCTTTCGGGAGCGGCCACTGGTGTGTAGTACAGTACTTAGTACCTGGAGCAAGATCGATCTCGCGACATACCCCACGGTCCGGGGGTAGAACGGAAGGGGGTCTTCGGAGACCACATCCGCGAATTCTTTTAGCAAAGGATAGTGCGGATCCGAGGGGTCTTTCAAGATGGCAGCGCCATAACGCTGCTGTCTCTTCGAGACGCGCTCTTCTTGAGAACGTCAGAGTCCATGACCGACGAGCCGCTCAGCTCAACCGCCCCCTGCTCTCGGCGGAGAAGGACTAAGTCCTCCAGTTCTCCCGCCTTGAGGGACTCGTGGAACTCGACGTAGGAGAGCTCTTCGAGCTCAAGGATCTCTGGCAGAGTCGGCACCGAGGTCAGATTCTTCGTCGAGCGTTCTCCCGTAACCGCATCGACCACCACCGTTTCGCTGGGGGCACCGACAGTGACCCCTTCCTTGGCGACGGCCGAACGCCTTGCATTCTGGCCGCCTACCCTGAGTCGCGCTGCGATCTCCGACAGCGACTCCTTCCATGGCGACCGCTGAGCCAGCCCGAACGCCTTGCGTCGTGGGAGCCTCCGCTCTACCACCCTGGGTCGCGCGAAAGCGAGGCTACAGCTGAACCATCCCGAACGCCTTACGTTCTGGGAGCCTCCACTCGACCCACGGCAGTGAGAACTCCCAGTGGGATGTTGTGGGAATGGCTGGTTATGCCCCAGGGGCTATCCGACGCACCCGCGACGTTCAATCGTCTAGTAACCCAGCTCTTCAGGCCGCTGCGGCACTTTGTACAGACGCACTTTGACGACATTTTTGTCCACAGTCGTGCCGAAAGAGGGAAGACGGACATTGATATACATCCGAGAGGATTTGCTGTGCATGCGAGAAAACCGCTTGTATACCAACATTAACAAATGCATCTTCGGCGCTGAGGAAATCCCGTTCCTGGGATGCTTCCTTGGCAAGGACGGTGTCCGCGTGGACCCGAAGATTGAAGCGATCGCATTATGGCTGGTGCCAATTTCCCAACGGGATCTGTGCAAGTGACTTGGCCTCGCCAACTACTTGCACAAGTACAGCGAGAATTACGCCGAGATGGCTCGACCGTTAACGAACCTTCTGACGAAGGACGCGGAGTGGTCATGGACCGAAGAAGCCCAGCACTTCTTTGAGGCTATCAAGCAGAGTTTGCAGAGTGCTCCGATCTTGGCTCTGCCTGGCGAGGATCATCTGTTTAGTGTTGTGTGCGACGCCTCGGATTTTGCCATCGGCTGTGCCCTGCTTCAGGTCGATGCCGAAGGCAGGGAGAGGGTGATCTCATTTCAGTCCAGACAGCTGAAAGCTGCGGAAAAGAACTACCCTGTCCACGACAACGAACTTCTCGCGATGAAGTATGCGTTGAATTTCAGGGTCCATCTGCTCGGCAGTAAACCCTTCGTGATCTACACAGATCATGCCTCATTGAGGACGGCAACCTCGCCACCTCACCTCTCTCGGCGCATGGCGCAGTGGTTGTCGTTCTTCGCGGAATACAGCTTCACGGTGGCCTAAAAACCGGGCAAACAGAATGTCCTGGCGGACGCCCTATCCCGGAGACCGGACTACGAGCTGGCACACGCAGTGTTCATCAAGTCCACGCTCCCGGAGCTCATCTGCAAGGCCTACGATGGCGACACAGATCTGTGTGATTTGATGGACGTGCTGCGCACTAAGTCGGACGGCGCATCGCTTTCGACGCGACAGCGCGCTCAGCTACACCGCTACTCCCTCGCGGAGGGCTTGCTTTACTACCAAGTTTCCCCTGGGGATGATCCGTGGTTGGTAGTGCCCAACGATGAGGATCTGCGTCATCGCGTCCTCTTTGAGGCACATGATACGGCGCTCAGCGGGCACCTGGGTCGCGAGAAGACGTACACGTCAGTGGCTCGTGACTTTTGGTGGCCCCACATGTACAAGTGGGTGCGGTCTTATGTGAAGACCTGCACGACGTGCCAAAGGGTCAAACCCGCTCCAGCCGCAGCAGCGCCACTGATGAGTTTGCCGGTTCCGGCGGACTGCTGGCGCTCGGTGAGCATGGACTTCATCTTGGAACTACCGCCCGATGGGCAGGGTCACACTGGCATCCTGGTTTTTGTTTGCCGTCTGAGCAAGATGGTGCTGCCGTGAAGAAGAGCGTGACAGCGCCGTGGCTTAACTCTTTATTGACAGTGTCTTCCGTCGTCACGGCCTCCCGGAGGCATTCGTCAGCGACAGAGACCCTCAATTCGTGTCGCACTTCTGGCACACATCTTCAGGTTGCTCGGAACGAGACTCGACATGTTCATCCACAGACCGATGGTCAGACCGAGCCTGTTAATCGCGTCTTGGAAGACTTCTTGCGCAGTGTCTGCGTTGCAGAACCCACGAAGTAGAGTACACAGCTTGCGCAGGTGGAGTTCGCGTTGAACAATGCGGTGCATGCGTCGACGGGCTTTACGCCGTTCTACGTCAACGGCTTGCGGCATCCGCGTACGTCGCTAGCGTTGCCCCGGTCTTCCGAGCTGAGTGAGGGAGGAGTTGTCGCGAACGACTCGAGAGGCCTCACGGGCGTGGGCACGTCCGTCAAACGGTATTTTTCATCGAGACGGGAGAAGCGATTCGCATGCGCGTTCGCGACGCCATGACTGCTGCACAGGACCGACAAAAGGAGAACAGCGATCTCCATGGGCGTGCCAACATGCAGGCGTTCCAAATCGGTGATTTGGCGTTACTTGACGAGAAAAACTTGCCGATGCACGCGGTATCGGCTGTCGACAGCACCAAGCTTCGGCAACGCTTCGTGGGACCGTTCTCGGTCATAGGCGTCCACGGCAATGCCTACACACTGGACCTGCCATCGGCAATGGCGACGCACCCAACGTTCTACGTCGGCTTGCTCACCCGGCGGCGGTGGCTGACTCTTGGAATTCGACAAACTCGAGACCCGACGCAGAGCCTGAGTCACTGCGTGAGCCAGGTCGGCCTGAGTCAGAGCAGAGACAGCCGGAGCGGCAGGCGTAGCCACAACGCTCGAAGGAACACGTTCCAAGTCCGCCACGCGGTCGTAAAGATGGCGAATCCACTCGGTCTGCTGATCCCGATCGCGACGATCGCTCTCGAGCACGCTCAAGGGCCGCACAGCGGGAGTGAAGTCCTCGTCGGACTGGCCGAGTCGGCTCCACAAACTCCGCACCTGACGCTCCAGACCCTCCACTTCTTGGCGGACACGATGATTCAGAGGCGACTGTCACTTCGACGGTCTGTAGGCGCCCACGCAGGGTCGCCACGTCCACCCGCTGGGTCTCGAGGAGATCTCCACCGCATCCAGAAGCGGCTCTGGAGCCGGTGTCGAGCCCAGACGCGAGGCGTGGGACGCTGAACGACGTGGTGCGTCCCAATCCATCGAAACGTCCGGCGCGGACTCCGCCCCCGTTGATCGGAAACGAGGACGCTCAGTACTTCCATATTGAGAAGCTACTGAGGCGCCGCGGGCGTAGCGGCCACTACCAGTATCTGGTGAAGTGGCGCGGTTATCTCGAGGATAAAAGTACGTGGGAGAATGGCCAGCGCCTCGAGGAGGACTGCGCCGATTTCGTGGACGCTTATGAGCGCTCCCACGGAGCCAGTTGGCGCTAACCGGCCCAACAACACTCACAGGTTCTACGGGCTGCGACTGTCGTCCTTCGGCCACTTTCGACACCACCTCATGCAGCACATCACGCGGCAGGGGCAAATATTGGGGGTCCCATCGGCGGCGATCCCAGTCGCCATCGGCCTTCATCTTCGCCATGCGAAAGCGTAGCCGTCGGATGACAAGCCAGTCCAGGCGGTGCGGCGATCCGAGCAACTCACTTACTGGGTAGCCCCAGTGGCGGAGCCAGGCTTTGAACTCAACCTCATTGGTCTTCCTGTTCAGAGCGGTGTTGTCCGCTAGGACGATGGGGCACTCGTCGTTGCTGGCGACAGACACCCCTGGTTGTCGGCTCTGCCGAAGGCTCGCAGCATACTCCGTCAGAGTCCAGACTCGGTGCGCTAACAGCTCCTCTCGAGTGCGCGGCACCTGGGGCTCGAGCTCGCGCTTGCGCTCCTCAGGCCGCTCAGCGGCGGCATGTTCAGCAGCCGAGCGATCTTCCAGATGCTCTCGATTCTCACGCACGAGGTGGGTTGGGTCGCCCTCGTCAACACCAGCGTTGGTGATGATGGGCGCTTCCGGAGCCGGAACGGCAGGCGACCCTGAGGCTCGGGAGGACGGAAAGTCTGTGTGAGCTGGAACAGCTTCAGGCGCATCGCCTACAGCAGCGGCCTTGGCGTGCTCCACAGCATCAACAGTCCTCGGGGAAGCGGGGCTTCTAGGGTGAATGACGCGCTGCTCATCGGTGAGCTGCGGTGATGGAGGTGTCGATGCCATGGCAGCGTCGGACTCATCGTAGTCGATCCGGAGCGCGGGTCCGCGGCTGTAGGACCGGCCTCGGAACTGGATCGGGGCATGGTCGTTGTCCGGTCCTCGACCGCCCTGTCGCTCTCTTCCCCAGTGATGAGATTGGGGCGGCCCGGCTATGGCACCTTCCGGTGCCACGCCGGCGCCGGCCAGCGCCCCGGCTCAAACACCGCCGAGGTCAAGTGCGCGGCCAGCGCAGCAGCCAAACGGAACCCATCGGCTGAAGCGCTCGGGGACACCCGGCAGCGGACCGGCGGGGCTGCTGGCTCTGGTACTGCACCCGTGGCCACCGCGCGCAGCGAACCAGCGACGCCCTCGCCTCCTGTGCCGGTGGCACCGTCAGACGACGACCCGGCCCCATCACGGACTGTCGTGTCTGCCCCCAGCACTACGATCAGCCGTGCAGGACCGCTTGTCTCTACCAGCCCGCTCCTAGCAGCACGCGCCACGTTCCTGCAGTGCCGCTGGCCGGCGCCACTGCGGGCAGCAAAAGAATGGCCCTGGCCACTGCGGTGGCGCCATCGAGCACTGGCGCCGGGTCGGGCAAAAAGAAGGCGAAGGCGAAGGCGACGAAGGCCACGAAGGCCACGCCCAAGTCTCGCCCCAAGAAGGCGGCATCGGCTGGCAAATCCGTGAGCGTGGCGTCTGCGCGTTCGGGTGAACAGAGCCGATCGCAATCGGCGGTCCCAGCTTCGGGCAACACGACGGCTTCGACTCGGTCCGTCATCCTCGCTATTGACTCGGACAGCGAGTGCGATGAAGATGACGGGCCCGCATCTGTGCGACCCCGATTCCCGTTTGCAGGAGGGCGGCCGAGCTTGAATGGATCCCCACCGATCGGCCAAAGCCTCCAGCTGGCGCTGCGCCCAGCGAACCGCGGCATGTACCTTCCAGTGGGCCGCCGACCACCTCGGCCAGCCAACCCGCCGCGAGCGTGATCGCAACCGCGACCCACGCTGCGCGCGAGCCTTTCAACTTGACCAGCTTGATGGAGCAGTTCAACAGCGGAGCTCCAACCCTGAGCCAGCAGCCGCCAGCCGACGAGGCTTTTGGCGCCCAGCACCACAGGCTCCGCCAAAGCGACAGCGCTGGCGCGGGCACAGGGACACGTGACGACCTGGCCACCGCTCTTAATGACTTAGTGCGGTTCCTCTGCTCACAACATCGGAGTGAACCGCCGCACGCTGGCCAGGAACTGGCCCAGCCTCCAGTCGATCACTCGTGGACGGTGCCGAACACGAAGGGCGTGCTCCCGCCGATTTCCATCTGCAACCTGCGCGTCATCCACTTCCCGCCACCTGCCCACCGCGTGCGCGGGGACTTTGTGCCGACAGCGACACATGACCTTGCCGGGCACCGCCTGATTCGCCACCTCACGTCCGCGGAAGGCAGGCACGAGTCGCCCATGTCGTGGGTCCTGCGTGCGCGCCGTGACTTCGCATTTTGCGCAGCGCCGGCCGTCGCGGTGGCTCTTTACAGCGCGCGGATAGGGTGCAATGGTTTGTCGGTGATGCACTAGCCGCTCGAACCGCAACGCGCGCTTGCAGGCCGGTTCGTCCGACGAGCCTTTTAGCAAGGTGGTGTACAGGGTGCGCTCATTCGTCGCGAGGAACCAAGACGCTGACCCCAACAACAGCCCGCAGCGAGTAGAGTGCACCCTGCAGGAAGCGAACGACCTTCTTGGGGCGGCCTTCGCTCCAGTCGCTTCGGACTCGCCGTACTGGTGGAGAGAGTTCTGCTCCGCGGCTGCGCGCATCGAGTACGAGTCCATGTCCTGGTCAATCGCGCTTCACGACGTAGGCCAGCTTGCCCTGGCCCCAACCGTCGACTCGGCGCCCTCGTCGCCAGAGCCATCCCCGCAAGGCCAGCAGCGTTTTGTGAGGGCCAATGGCGAGCCTGGGCGCCCAGGCCCGATACCGGACCGCATTCGCCGGCTGATTCCCCGTAACGCAAACGGCGTGTCGCCGTGCCTCAAATTTTTCGCCGGCGGCATGTGCGACGGGGGATCCCGAACCGAGTGCGCCACGGCTGACCGCACCCACACGTGGCCGACGGCGCTTCCAGCGGCACTCAAAGCTTATATCGTCAAGCGTTTTGGTCCAGGCGGTCAATCCGGTGGTCGTCGGGGGCGCCGACGCGGTGGTCGGGGCTGATGGGGCCGTGGTGCCCGTGGTCGTCGGGGGCGCCGACGCGGTGGTCGGGGCTGATGGGGCCGTGGTGCCGGTGGTCGTCGGGGGCGCCGACGCGGTGGTCGGGGCTGATGGGGCCGTGGTGCCGGCGGTCTGCCGGTACTACGGACAGCTGGTTCGCATAATATCCGCAGTATAAATGGCTCGATGATTATGCTTCCCAACGGACCACAGCGCAGCGAGCTCCTTACGGTCGTCACTGCCGGTGCCGCTGATGACAGAGAGCGCGCGGCTAATGCCAGTGAGAGCTCCGCGCAACTGCGCACGGTGCATGCCTCCGATGAAGCCGCTCCTCCTAGCCCCGTAGCAGCCACGCGGTTTGCCAACCCGGCCGAGTCCTCTGCGGCGAGGCGACCAGCGCTCCCACCACGATTACAAGCTGCGCCATCCGTCGACGACCTGCGCCGGGCTCGGGAAAATGCGTTAGTACGACAACAGTTATGGGAGCAACTCCGGTCGGCCACACTGGCCAAGGCATTCCAGGCAGCCGGCGTGCGGTGGCCAGGCGTGTCATCAGCGACGCCCTAGACCGAGATCAATCGTGAGATGACTGCGGCAATGCCCGAGTATGTTCGCCGCGTACGTCCATCGCTTGCGGTCTTCGTGGAACTCATGCGAGGCCAAACGAAACACGATTACCGACCGAACAAAGCATTGGTGCCGGAAGTGTTGCAACACGCGTGCCATGGTTACGCCCATCTGCCCGAGCTGTTGACTGTGGCAGCCGAAGGCGTTCGCTTGCACCTCCGGTCCCCGCTGCAGCCTCAGCACCAGATTCCGCGCAACCATCCATCAGCGTCTGCCCGGCTGCAAGTGCTTCCGTTCTAACATTCGGAAGGAGCAGGATGCGTTCCGTTGCATCGTCCTTGAAGCCGACATACCCAACATCTGGCCCGAGATATTCGTGAGTCCGTTCGGCGTCGTCGACAAGGGCGACGGCGACCCGCGCACGTCGGGCAGGGTGATCCACGATCTGTCATTCCCCGACGGCGCCTCGGTCAATAACCTGGCAGACCAAGACACGCTGCTCCACCCCACGTTCGAGCATTGTTCCAGCGTCGCGCGCGAGGTGATTCGCTGCAGGCTTCAAGACCTCGATCATGCCGTACTCCTCATGGCGGGCGATGTCGCCGCGGCATACCGACATGCCGGTATCCACAGCGAGAGTGTCCACAAGTTCGCCGGCTTTATCCCCGAGGACAACGTTGTGGTCATCGACCTCTCCGCGGCGTTTGGTTGGACCGGCTCGGCGGGCACCTACAGTGTCTTGGGCGGCGTGGTGGTCTTCGTGCACGGCAGAACGGGCGACGCCGCGCGCACCCCGCTGGCTATTACAACTACCACTGGGTCGACGACCACATCAACGTGGCCGCTAGCGTCGGGTCCCGACGCGATGATATTGAGCGATCGCTCCGCTTCGCCATGACGAAGATCCTCGGTCCGGGTGCGGTAAACGACGAGAAGTTTACAGCGTAGAGCACTCGCCAGAAGATCCTCGGTCTGCTGTTTGACACCGAAGCCGGCACCGTCGCCATGCCACCCGAGAAGATAGCGAAATCGCGCGCTCTTATAGGCAATGCCCTGCGATCGACCTCCATGAGTCGAAGCCAGTTTCGGTCCTTGATGGGCTCGCTGCGCCACGTCGCGACGTGCGTTCGTCCGGCACGGGAGCTCCTCCAGCTGGTCCGCCGCAGCGAACGCTTCCTGAACCGGTGCGCGCGCGTTTCGGTCTCGGCGGCAATGCGGGCAGACCTTGCTTGGTGGTGGAACATCACGGCGGATCCCCAGCTCAACGGAGTGCCCCTCGAGTACTCTGGGTCGCCCCCTCCCCCTGACGTCGTGGTTGTCACTGACGCATCGGACGATGGAGCCTGCGCATTGGTCCCTGCACATAAACTGGCTCTCACGTGCCAGTTCTCGGCCGGCGAGCGGCAGCTCATCCACGCATTCCACTAGGGCGTCAACAACGCGTTCGATATCAACTTCCGGGAATTGCTGGCATGCACCCTGGCCGTGGGCCCCCATGTGGCGCCAGGGTCAGTCCCAGAGATCACCGACGCACGTGCACTTCCGCATCAACAACTCGTCTGCGATCGCGTGGCAAACCCGCTTGGCTTCGAAGAATCCGAGGGACTCGGAACAGGCTTGGCGCGATATCTGCGCGAGCACTCCGTGGCTCAGTCCTCGTTCCAGGTGTACGCTCGAGCCAACAGGAAGTGGACACAGTGGCTCGCGAGGCGCGGAGCTTAACGGCACTCAGGCTTAAGCCTGCCTCACCAGTTGCAGCTCCTATCAGAGTTTATCGTCGACCTTACCACCCAAATTATTTATAACAAATCGATGCGACGGGGTCAACGGCGGACACCCCGTTCGAGGCGCCACGATCAAGGGATTTCCTTATGGCAGCCGGGCGGCCGTTCCCGTCCGATCATCCACAGATCCGCATGCTTCTCCGAGGCATTTGCAGGGTCGATACTGCGCCACGGCGACGGGCCCCGATCTCCGTCGCAATGTTGGAAGCATGCGTAGCAGCGCTGGACCTCCTCAATCCGGCCGACCAAGCGCTGTGGGGGATGCTGTGTCTGGCGTTCTTCTTCCTGCTGCGCCGCTCGGAAATCATGGCCATCTCCAGAGGAACATTCAAGTGGTTCGCCTTAAGAGGCGAAGACATCACCGTCAGTGACGAGGCCGGTGTGGCCACAGCTAGCCCAAGCGACGCAGTAGCCGTCCCCGTGGATCGAAATCCAACCAGTGCGGTGCGCCAACAGTGAGGATGCTGACCCGTTCGGGCCACCAACTGCTCTGCCCAGTGATGGGAGCGCTGCTGATAGCGCAGGCCAGGGGGGGGCTGCCCCAGGGCATACCCGCCGCCATCTTCATCGATGGAAGCGGCCAGCCAGACTGCGTTTCCGCGGAGAGGGTGACGACGGTAATCCAAGCGGCAGCGCGAGCTGTAAATGAGGACGCGGACCAGCTCGGTACTCACTCCCTCAGGGCTGGCGGGGCCACCAACATGTACCGCGCTGGCGTCGACGCGCTGACTATACAGTTTCATGGAAGGTGGCGGTCAGATGCGTTCAAGACGTACACGAGACTCTGCAACGAGTCTGTGACTTCCATATCTAGCAAGATCGTGTGCGGGCCTCGTGCGTCGACTGTGTGCGGTAGGACCTTGCCACCACCCATTTAGGGGGCGCAGACCGGCTTAGCCGGTCTGTGCGTGGTAGCTAGGTCTTATAACTGCAACACGTCGTCACAGTTGGCCCTCATCTTGCTCGCGCGATGTGAATGGCGGAGATCCGAATATACACCTCGATCTTTTAAGTGGCCCACCAAAACATTATTTTTCGTGTTGATTTCGACATTTCTGAGACCACCAGCCGCGATTTTACGTTAATATCACCAATAAAAAAATCGAGTTTTCGAGCCGAGAATGGAGGCATGGTTTTGGCTGACTTCGTTCTGCTCGTATTTTCCGATAGGTGGTCTGGCCCAACAACCTCGAGTTGCTCAAGAAGTGGATTGATATCGCTTTTCCTCTCGTGGCGCATGGCGAAGGCAAGTGTCTGGTGTGGGACAGCATGAGAGCCCACATTTCGAAGCTGGTCAAGGCGAAGTGCGCTTCAAGGAAGATCGCTATGCGTGTCGTGCCAGGTGGCCTGACGCCCTACCTACAGGCCGGAGACATTGGAATCTACAAGAGCTTCAAGGACTTACTCTATGCGGAGATCAACGCCTGGAAGGAGTCCGACCAAGTGGAGTACACCCGCTTTGGTAACCCCCGGATGCCAAGTGTCGACACCGTCTGTGAGTGGGTTCTTCGCGCTTGGCGTGACACTGAAGAATCGACTGTAATGCACAACATTGAAGCGGCAGGATTTGCGCGTGACCCGAACGACTGGTTCATCTCCAAGCACAACGTCTACGGCGCCAGATTCCGCGACAAGTGGGTGGAGGAATCGGAGGACGACGAGAATGCAGACCTGTTGAATCTTTCGGTTCTGGATGACGCGCTGGACGACATCAACCTGGTAGACGAAGTAGGGCTACGCGAGGCTAGGACAGGACAGCCTCCGCGATCCCGAAAGTCCACAACCAGTAAATACTAGTTCGCGGACCGACAGACACCGAGGGCTGCAAGCCCACAACCGGTAAACACCAGTTCGCGGACGGACAGACACATATAATCCTGTGGTGGCTGGGCTATCAGCACTGCGTTGCTTTCCTATCCCAGTATAACTCTCCTCTAATATAGTCCTTTCCCGTATATAAGCCTTTCCACCATTTTGAATCTGCACTATAAAATGAATGTCGGACTGTAATAGGGCGCGTCCGTTAGATGGTAAGATCAACACCAGGTAAATACTGACTACTGCCTCCAAAACGTGCACGATGTTGTCGCGCTTCCTGCAGGTCTCCAGATAACCTCTTATTCCTTCAGGAACTTGAGGAATGCGCGACGTATTTTCTTGGGCACTTTGCGGGCGCTAGATCGATGAGGCTTATCTTTGGGCGGAGCCGAAAGTTTCCCAAGCATCCCTACCCCTCTCATCGACCTTCTGTATCACCCACAAGCCGTAAATCCTCCCCAGGATTCAGTTGGCGATGGGACGAGTACTGATGCAGCGCCTGGTGTCCACAGCTACGTCAATCGCGTCCTTGATCGAGTCGCAGAGAAGTCAGGAGTCGTTCAGCAATTGACATCGCATTCCTTCGGTCGTGGAGGTGAGCAGCACGTGAATGGATTCGGTTTGTGTGCGCAGTAGATCTTTGATCGAGGAGCTTGGAACATGACTGCGACGAACAAGGCGTTCGCCTACGTCTTCAATACACCGGCTGAAGATCACCAGGTGGCTCGCGTCTTGAGTGGTCGCGACCCGGCTCGAGAAGTTCACGTCCTCTCGCTCGACGTCTTTGACTCAACTACGCAGACGAAAATCCACGTGATAGCGGTGGCTCTCTTCACCGCGTCCTACGGGCTCAAATCATCGCAGCATAACGTGAACGGGACTGTAGTCGACATGGCGCCACTATCCCTCGTTGAAGAAGCTCAACGAGAACGGACTTCCTGGGAAGCGACTGGAAGCATATGCTATCCAGCAAGGTCAATCTGTCAGCGATATCCTAGCTTGGTCATCACACCTGATCTGCAATACGAGTACAACACGGTAAACATGCGCCACCAACACCCAAGAAGCAGCTACCGATATCACTAACCACCCCGTGTTTCTTCACCAAGCGGCTGTGAGCAGTTACACCTTTTCCAGTCCAAGTTGGTCAAGAGCAACTTACATTCAGCAAGTGCAAAAGCAAAAATACAAGGTGCAATGTCAAATTCAGCATGTCCATTGAAACCTCATAACTGTGAGAAATTATAAAAGACAAAACACGATGCAAATGACAGCTGAGGTGCGTCTTGCGGCTTAAGTGCCGACGGGCATGTCTTCCAGGTTACTAACCTTGGCGTGGAAGCGCAGCGTGTGTCGGTAAA
>KV737675.1:0-19847 GCA_000500225.2 Phytophthora pinifolia | reverse complement strand
TGCTTCTGAAGATGTATCAGAAGATATAACTGCTTGCAAGTACGAGTTGCAGCATCCAACTGGTAAAAGATCGCGCCAAATCAGCACTACCAGCCCAATCCTCTAGTCAATTGATCCTATTGGCCTATATTGCCATCGTCACCACAGCTGCCATCCAAATGGTCGGGACATTAATTGCGCCGTCGGACATCACGCGTGTAGCGGTGGTGGTCTACCTTACGACGCTGAGCAAGGAAGGCCGCCTCCGCTACGGCGTAGCGATGGCTGCGTGAATTCATGCAAACAGTAGCCATTCTGCGCTTTGGTGACACACTTTTCGCTCAAACGCTGCTGAAGTTAACCCTTTTGTCGCTGATGGCTGATAGCGCAGCGTTTGAGCTCAGCGTCTGGTACTGGTTCCAGTTGAAGTGCAGGATGCAGCGCTTCTCCGCTCGACGAGCTACGCCCAGAACCCAATCGGCCGGTTCTTGCTTGGTGAAGCGAAGAAGCGACGAGCCCAGAGACTGAGACTGAGAAGAATGCTGACCCAGGTACAAGCGCGCAAGGAGCGACGCCACCGGGTGCGCCTGTTGGCCCACGTCACGGAACCACTTGAGGATGTCCACGTGGTGGTACAGCTTGAGCAGATTGTACTGTCCCTTGTCGTACAGGTCGGCTCCCTCATTGGCAAGGGTGTCCCAGGCCACATACACTTGCTGCCACTCGCGCCAGCCCCGTTCCTCGTCCTCAGCAATGGCTTCACTTGAACGCCTACCACTGCTCCAAGTGGACGCTGGGGCTGGCGGCTGGTTCTTCGGTCCGTCGACCATCAGAAGGGCGCTCATTTCGTCGTCGTCTTCGTCAGGTTCCTCTTCGTCCTCGGCATCGGTCGGCTGACCTGCAAGCATCTCGAAAACGACGCGATGTTCTTGACGAAGCGCGTCGTGAGCACGGCGGAATGCACGAGTATCCGTCACGAGGTTGGCAGCCTTCGAGCTGATGCGAGGGTCCAACAGCATGGCTTTGATCTCATCGTCAACAGCAGCTGGCGTCGAAGGACTCGCGAATCGCTGGGCGATCAGCTGACGAAGACGACCGATGCACTGGCGACCAGCCGGCGAGAACGTTTCAACCCGCTTGGGTTTGCGGCGCACTGCGCGCTTGACGGGTGGGGAACCGACGACGGATTCATCCTCCAGTAAGAGGCACTTGAGGCTGGAAGCATTGGCCGTGACGGAGAGCAAGCGGCGGAAAAGGAGCGCGTAGGAGGCTGCGACTGCGCCAGAGCGCGGACGGAGGCGCTCCTCCAGGCGGAACTGAGTGACGTGGTTCATTATCGCCTCAAGCTCGGTGACAGTGCTCCAGTCCTCCGCTGTGAGCTGCGTCCACGCCGACTCGAACTCCGGCTCGGAGGCGGTTGGTCTCGCAGGAGACTGGAAGTACAACCAGTACGCACGGTACCGCAAGCAACTGACCCGGAGGAGCTCAGCCATCGCTCCGATTGGGGTGGCGCTAGTGTGGGCCAGCTTGTCAATCAATGAAACGGAACAGAAAGACACCGGAACGCCGTGCGCTGCACCAAGTTCCATGAGCGATTCGATTCGATCGGGGAGTTCGAAGAAGGCCACAAGCTCTTGAAGCAACCGCACAACTCGGCGGGTGCTCGTCTCGCCGCCAAAAGAGCTGCTCGGACCAACACCCAGCGCGTCGGTCACGCAACCTCGCAGCGTGTGGGTCAACTGATCCTCTTGATCCATTGAGGGCTCGTCGTCGCCACTGGCCGCCAGTATCGAAGGTGAAGCTCCCGTGGCGTCCGCGCGAAAGCGGACGTAGGTAGAAAGCGAGTCAATACCGTAGACCTCTGAGATCGTCTGAGCTACAAGTTGATCCACCAGCTGCTCCCAGCCACGCGCCACCTCCTTCGCTGCCAGCACCAGCTCCACACGCTGCCACTTCGAGTCGATAAAGGCAATGGTCACGCCAAGGAACGCCTTGTCCTGGTTCGCCACCACGTCGTTCCTGGTTGCATCGTCCGCTGTAGCTCCAGTGATGGCACGGAATTCATGGTGCAGCGTCGCAAACGGCAGCCCCATAGCAGCCTGTGACTCTGACGCCAAGTACGAACCCAAAAAGCTGCCGAACTTGGCAAATTCTTCTTGCACTTGGACGTTCAAACTCGACACCGTCGGCAGAGCTGAAACACCCGAAAGCAGCAAATGCTGGAGCGCTTCCGTCTGCAACGTGGAGGCCGGTAGCCCCGATGACAGCAGCCAACACTTGACGAGATCCGCCGTCTTGGCAGCGTTCCGCTTGCGTGCTGCCGTCGTCTTAGTCACCGCAACAGTTGTGGCGGTCTCCGCCTCATCGAGTTCACTGGGTTTGGCCCCGGTACTCGCCACCCGACATGCGGTGGGGTTCCGCTTGGGTCCGGGCGTCTTCTTCGCCTTCTTCTTCTTGGGTTGGCGCTCTCCGCTCAGCGCTTTCGCAGCCAACGCCTCTCGTTTGACCTTCTTGAATTCCGCGATGGATTCGAACTCCACCGGATGAACTCGCTGCATGTGCGCCACGGCGTTGGTGGACATCCGCTGGCGCATCAGAGCTCGACGCCACGTGTTGTTTCCCTTGCCGGTGGGGCGGAGCTGCGGCGCGGCGGAGCACAAGACACAGATATGCGTGAACGGCCGAGCCGCATTTCTCGGGTTCAGTAGGGGGGTAGTGAGTCTTTGGATGTATCGCCATACGGGCAACTCGGTCTGCGGACTGTGAAGCACCGACACAGGTATACCGTGCTCGTCGGTTGGTTGGCCAGCGAGAGGGTTGGCCTCGGTTTCGGCGTGCGCGTACACTTGGTCTTGGGGACGTTGGCCGCGCATCATTATGGGCGGAGCGGGTAGTACTTGCGTGAGTGAAAGGCGCCTGGCCGGAAATGATACGAAGGGATTCTTAGCTGCGATTTGTATGGGTTCAGCATAGTAATTTGATTTTTGTTTTCTCGTAATACTTAGTATCCTTTTTTGTGAGTATACTTTCTTTATTCGCTATTATTACTTTTGTTATTGAGTTTCCAGGTTGATAACATGTAGTAAAACACAGCAGCACAACTATCATGCGCTGCTGCGTTTTACTTTCTTCCCAATCCAGGTGATCGCTAGATTGCAGGAGAAGACTTGGTAAAACTGGAAAGAATTCACTTTGCTACTATGAGTACTACAACAAAAACCAGTGATGAGGAGCTTGGCTGACACAAAGTAAGCAATTTGTGGTACCATTGCCGATGTATTCTAAAAACTCTGAATTACGGATTTGCATGACGTGTTTTGACAGTGGTGGCATTCAAGTATCCATACAACGTTGCCTCCATCATATCTGAGTAAACAGCGTTGCCAGACTCTCGATGATTACAAACGTTTGCAATCGCTGCCATTTCCCACTCAACTTATATATGGGACTGAAGCTGGGAGCCACTAAGAAGAAATTGCTGCGTTAGCGTCGACAGCTCTAAGCTCTGCAATTACTTTGTAATCTCACGATCAATACAAGTGCAGCTGCTTTGTCGTCGATGTTATTGGAAACATTTGATATTAACATACAGCAGCTTTGAAGGCAGCAATGAAGGCACAAAGATAGCTTTTCAGCCTGCTCGTGTTTCATCCTCAAGTTGCTTTGTGGGCCATAAGTCACAATCTTCTAGCTACTGGCACATTCTAGAGATTATTGTTTATTGTTGTACTTCGAAGAACTACGTAGTATTAGTTTGGACAAACATTGAATCATAGAATTAATTAATACAGGTTTTCAAAAGATCTCGAAACGTCACTTTCGGATCTGCCTCCAACATGCGCGAGCGTCCCAGCTCAATCTCCCCTACAGTTGCCTCCATCAACCATCGCGACGCCGTTCATCTCGCGAATGTTGCATCGGCCGGCAAGAAGAAGCGGCAAAAGAGCAGTGAAACCAGCGTCGCCATTCCTGTGCTGAGCCTCGTCATTCTACTGGCTGGAGTGCTGCTGCTCCGTCCGTCCTGGTTCAGCGGCACGGACGTCACTGTCGACTCCTTGACCGAGGAAGACAAGGTTGATGTCTTTTTGGACTGGTTCCGAGCTGCGGGTGGCGATGTTAGCGACAAAATTGCAATTCAGGCCTTTCCACAGATGGGCAGAGGTGAGTTGGGCCGATGTGTTGTTTGTGTCTACTAGGTTCTAATGGCGGGGAATGTTGTGGCCAGGTGTTGTGGCATTGCAGTCGGTGGGTGAGAACGACGAGCTGCTTTTTGTGCCAAAGAGCGTCATCATGTACGAGCCAGAATTGAGGCGGGGTTTCGTGCTTTGGCTCACTTCTTTCTATTGTATCGTTTGCTGATACGTTAGCTGTCGTGACACAATTGCTGCGGAATGGAGCTCGCAACCGAAGCTGAAGAAGAAGTTGGCGAAGCTGGAGAGCGACCAGGACGAGTTGCTGACGGCGTTTCTCGTGTTGGAGCTCGAGAAAGGGAAGTCGTCCCGGTGGTTTCCGTTCTTGCAGCTGTTGCCATCGTTTTCATCGCGCAGTGATGTCGCATCGCCGCTGCTTTTTGACAATGACGAGGGCGTTGAGGCCTTGCAGGACGAGCGCATGATTAAGGCCGCAAGGGTGGAGCGTCAAAGGGCAAAGAAAGCTCACGACCGGTTCAAACGCCTCTTTCGCTCTCTCGTTAGTGCTGACGCCTTGGAGCTGTCTCGATATGTCTGGGCGCGTTTCCTCGTTAATTCGCGCGCGTTCTCGATCCAAGGTCAGCGCGTGTTGGTGCCGTTCGGAGACCTTTTCAACGGAGAACCAGACAATGAAGCTCGTGAGCATGACAACGGACAGCGGTTCTTGCAATTCCATGATCTTCAGCCCGAAGGCATGACGATCAGAGCCGATCGCGGTACTCCCATAGGAGAACAGCTCTTTGAAGACTATGGGGACAACAGCAACTACGTGTACTTCCTTCATCACGGGTTCCTCATGGGAGATAGTGGATTCGACTGCGCAGCTTTTCGTCTCCCGCTGCTCGCTGAGGCTTACGGAGAAAGCGAGGAGAGCGCAGATATTCTAGCTTCCAAGGCAAGAGTGTTGACGCGCGTTAGAGTGGACGATGGCCCTCTGGCCTGTATTTCTCGCTCAGGGAAGTTGGAAGACCCTGGCTTGGTGCGCATTTACATGGCCTTGTTCAACATGGACGCTGAACAAGCCGCAGCGTGTGATGACGCAGAATCGTTTTCGGATTGTTTTCCGCCTGAGCTGATGCCGAACTTTGATGCTGAGTCTGGGCGAGAAGAGATATCGCTGCTGCTTACTGCTATCCGTCAGCAATTAAGACGCTATCCAACTTCGCTTGCAGAGGACCTCACCGCATTGAGCGAGTCGCAGGATGTTGCAGCGTCCCTCAGTAACAAACACGCTCTTGCTTTTCGATCGAGTCGAAAGCAGATTCTACAAGACGTTCAAACGACATTGGAGCAGCGTGTAGAGCTTCTCAAAGAGGAAACTAAGGCTGACATTGTGGAAGGTGACGAGCATGGCCTTGGGGACAGTAAACTCGAGCGCTTTCAGCAATGGATCACTCGTCATCGGTTCCCCATTAATCATCTCGAGTTGCGATTCGTCAGTGAAGCTGTGGGCTACGGAACTTTCGCTACCAAGCCGCTTCTTAACGGTGAAGTGTATTTGAGTGTACCTGTCCAAGCCGTCATGAATGTGCGGTCTGCTGTGAAGTCACGCTGGGCAAGTCAAACCGTGCTGGCACTGCAGAAGCAACGAGCGAGCGTCTCTCGAGAGGAAATGCTGCTGGTACTGCATCTTTTGGATGAAACTTTCGGGCCAAACTGCCTCCAGTCCCGCTGGAAGCCCTACCTGGACATGTTGCCCGTTCTCGATGACCAAGACGGTAGCAATCTCGGCTCTCCTTTGTTCTACGAAGAAGATGAAGAGCAGCTGAAGGCGCTCGAAGGTACAGACCTGCTTCCACTCGTCGTGAACTACCGCCAGCGGGTCAGCCAGTCCTTTGCTATTCTCTCGGAGCATTTCAAGCGATCGGCTCAGGATGAAACGTTGGCGTGGCTGACGGAGCGGCGATTTCGCTGGGCCAACGCAATGCTCGACTCGCGCAGCATTTGGTGGAACAGCCAGCGACACCTCGTGCCTCTTCTCGACATGGTCAACTGCCAGGAACTTGACCCGGATCATAAGCCGCACCACACGACACTCGACTCATCCGGTCGTCACGCTGTCACGAAGGCATCCTGGGCCTTTGAGTCTGGCCAGGAGGTCGTCGAGAACTACGCCCAGCCCAACTACATCTACCTGCTCTACCACGGTTTCGTGCTGGACTCCAACAGCCACGACTGCGCGCACTTCCACCTGGAGGTCCCAGCATCTGCACGACAGCGAGAGTTTTCCGCTTTTCTTCGCAGTCTCGAGATCTTTTCGTGGACCCCCGATGTGTGTGTGACACCTAGCAGTGAAAGCGGCGTCGGCAGATTCGCAAAAATCGCGCTCCTGATCTCGGATCCGAAAGCAGCTTTGCAGTTATTCCACAGTTCGCCAGTGTCGGCATCATCACAAGCCAATTCAGTCGCCCTGCAACTCGTCCAGCAACGTGTGGCCAGTCTCCACTTGAATTATGTCCCAGACTCTTCAACGTCGGACTTTCGCACACTGGCAATCCTCCGTTATCGTGAGCAGCAGCTTCAGCGCCTGACAGAGCTACAAAACGAGCTTCAATCAATGCAAGGAAAGTAGGCAAAAGTGCTGTAGTTCCATTATAAAAAAATAAAAAAATAAAAGAATAAAGGGTTTCAAAGTCGAAAAACTCCCATCTTTCGATTGCATTAACCCTCGAGCTGTTTTCCTGGCTACCGGCAAACGTCTACACCTTCAGCAGACCAAAGCAAGCTACCGAGTAGATGATTGCCAGACAACAGATCAACAAGCAGCGCTGGCAAGAGCTGACAACGCTTAACCACGGAAGGTGCACGGGCGCGAGGCCTTGAAGACCGTCTTGTGGTGCTTCTCGGCGGCGCGCGGAAGACGGTGCGACAGCGGGAACGAGATCTGCGAGTTGTGGAACTGCTGCACGTTGGTCTTCTGCGTGTCCTTGGCGGCCACGATGGCAGTGCGCATGATCTGGATCGAACGGGGACGGGCACGGTGACGGCCAGCCAGCTCCGAGTACATCTGCTCCACGGCCTTGCACAGAGTCACGTCACGGTACTCTTTGTACATGTTGTGGGTGCCGCTGCGCGAGTTGTAACGGATCCAGATGCCGTAGTTGTTGACGACGCGACGGTTCTTCTCCGCAAGCTGGAGAAATGGTAAAAAATAACAACACAGAGATTAGTATTGTCGATCTCGAGATCGCCCATACTTGCCAGGAAGTCTCGTCCTGCGGGTTTTGTGCAAGTTGTGGAGCTTACGGGACTGAAAGTCCCCCTCATTTTGGTCCTTCCAAGAGAGCTAAACAACGGATCACACCGCGATCTCACTGAGCGAAAGTGGTTTGCAAGCTGGAGTGGAGAGAGGCATGAAGGGAAGAGCACACTTCTCCACTCTCGTGGCAGGCAAGCACTTGTGGCAGGTCGCTAGGAGGAATACCATTGCCACACCAAGGTGCGGCAAGGTAGGACGAGAGGGTAGAACAGCGTTCAACCACTCTCCTCTCAGTTGTCACATGACATAACTTCCGAGAGGTTTGATCTTCACTGGACTTGATGCAGAGACTGCAGACGCACCTCGTTGATGTCCAGGATCTCGCCGGTGGTCTTCTTCATCTTCTTCATCTGGTGCAGGAAGTACCAGAAGCGCGACTGAGCCAGCACCGGGTTGGGGGCGAACAGCTTCATGCGGTAGGCCGGCGGGTTCGGCTCCTTCTCGGTGGGGGCCTTGCGGCCAACGACTTGGAACTGACGGATCTAAGGAGTGGCAAAGGCAACACGGTCAGTTTAGGAGATCATTGCCGCAATATGTCTCTCCTTTTTGCCACTTCGGCACGGCCACATACCGGCATGGTTCTGCTTGAGGGAGTCTTCCGGAGAATGAGCCCAAGGAGCTGCGAGCTGCGCGGTCAGTTTTACTGGCGGAGGAGGCCCGCCTCTTTTCAACCAATAAAATGACGTTGCAGTTCTTCATTGGCTGAAAATTGGCTACTGGCCCGGGTTTAAATAGCAGAAACCGTGGGTTTGCTTGCCTGTCCAAATCGATTTCGAAGAGCGGCGCATGTTGTACAGGGGACATGGGGGTCCTGCAGTAGACGGCCAAGTTGTCGAGACCAGTGAAACGAGGTCGTGAAGCTGAAGCTACTAACGAGAATGGAAGCAGCAACGTGGTCGATGCTGTTGGCAGGGAGAGGGGGGCTTCAAGAGCGAAAAAGTGTGCACTCGGACTCGTTATGCGAATTTTGGGAAAGTCAACGCCTGCCCTCCACGGAAATGCACAACCGAAACGACGGTTGCAGCGGTCAATCGCCTTGATATTGTCCACTGGCTGAAAGAGATCCGATCCGAGGGGTGTACTATGCTCACACCGTGCCTCCTCACTTCCCACTTTATTCCAGATCAAACTCCGCTCGATTTTGTTCTGATATTACCAGCTTTATCCATTGCTGCAGTTGTGCACCCCAGACCAGTGTCGCCACTTCATCATATCTAGCGATCCAAAGCTATTGCTCCATCCACCGCAGTGTCTCCCTCGATGTCGGACATAAGAAGGTATCCGGAAGCCGACGATAAACTGGAGCAGGAAGATCTCTTTTGCGAGAAGAGGCGCTGTGTGGTATATCAGCATAAGAACCGATAAACTGCGATCCACATTTGAATCTGCAAGATGGTAGCGATCCCAGTGGACAGTAAAATGTTCTCATTTGTTTAATCATCTCCGCGGCCGGTTAGCTTCAAGTACTTGAAGTATTTGCGGTACAAGAGGTACTTGGGCTCGTCGAACAAGTCCTCCTGCCATCTGCCCGTTCGGTACGCTAACCTCCACAATTGTTTGAGTCCCAGCTCCTTGTAGATATCCTGGGCAGTCTTACTTTGGGAGATCCAGTCGTCAAATTTGGCAAGGTTTTCAAGGATGACCGGGTCGGCGATTTCTCTCTCTTCCTTTCCAGCGTCGAGATCCTCCTCTTCACGAGTATTAGTGACCCGTAGGGCTCTAGTCTTGCCTCCGTTTTCTTGAGCGCCTTCTATCGCTTGGTTGGATGGTTGGGTTCCCAAGCTGGTTATCTGAACCAGGTCGGAGTCCGCCACCAATTGCTCAGCAGCGCAGTTCGCAACGAGGAGACCAGCCAAGATGCAGCGTACCGGTACGCGCATGACAGCTTGCGGACTTCGTAGGTGGACAGCAAAATGCGATGTGAGCCCGCAGACCAGTTGTACATGTACTAGTATAGGGTAGTGATTTCGATCGCACGGTTTGTTCTATAAAATGGACAGGCGTTTGTTTGTTCAATACAAAAATTAGTAAGACGTCGAAATGTACTTTTTAACGAGGATGGGTGTCGTCTTTGCTCCGCTGCGTGCTCCTGCGGGTAAAAAGATTCTATGACCTGGTTATTATATTGCTCGGCTCGCTGTTGAGCTCCGGCGCTAGGCCCGCCTCGCACACGCTCGCCTCCGTTGGTCGTTTTATGGATAAACACCCCTCCTTTTCAGATGGGCACTTCAGTCACTCTCTAGTTTAAATTTGTTCATCCGTGTTTTCACCTTTGCCAGAGCAAAGCGAGACTTCAAGCAAGGCAAAATGAACAAAATTGGGTGCAAACTGCTTCGCGTTAGTTTGGGCTGTTTCACAGCAACGGAGATTAGCTCTGACGCAAGTGAGACTCGTGTCTACCTTTAGGTTCCGTACTGCATATCCTCCATCTTGAGCGCGTCAGCAACAGCGCGCTGACAGTGAAGTGCCATTGACGTGACGAGGTGGCGGTGAATGCAATGTATCGACGAGTTAGCCGCATCTTCCAGCAGCGCCATCCGCGCCTCCGTCATCGACGGAAACGCCCCCTGGTTGAACATGCGTTGGCGGTGTGTCACCAGATAGGCTTTTACCTTTGCCTTGAAGACGCTGAAGCATCCTGCAAAGTAAGGGACATACCAATCGTTAGTTTAGTAAGAGGATTGAAATCCTGTGAGTCTCCCTTCCCTGAACCCGGATGACAAGACGGACAGCTGCGGTGAACCCACCGCCACGGAAGACGAGGAGATCCAACCCCGAACGGGCAACGGGTTGAAGTTGGGCGAGCGACGAACAGGTAACAAGTATGAAGGCGATCTTCCGGCGAGCGGTCGGAGTGGCTGCAAAAGGGGGCGGCAATGAGCAGCGGAGAGGCAGCGGAGACCGTCGAGAGTGGGTGCATATCTAGGACTAGGAGCAGAATACGATTTGCCGCGGAAGACACAAGCCGCAGCGCAGCTGATTCACCGGCCTGGTGAAGAGCTAACAAGCCCAATACATAGCAAGAAGACTGCTACGACCCCAGTGTTGTGGAGTTCCCTTCGCAGTGTGAGAGAAAGGTGGGTATCAGCAGCCCCACAGAGATTCGTCGGTATCTGCATCCCGCAGCGAGAAGTGCAACTAGCCAGGAGAGGGTACTCAGAGCCCCCGGTCATAAGAGCCCCGGTGCAACACTTCTGCGAATCGGTAGATCTGCGAGCGAGGACCCCACGCTAGCACGGCACGCGGAGAAGCAGTCGCAACCGTCTGTGTATTTCACATTTAGGCTAGGCTAGGTTAGCGACGGAACTGCGGCTGTCGGACACCGGACACCGTTCCCTGATCAGGAGCAGGCCTGGAGTGACGTGCGGCGTAACCTCAACATTGACGGCAGCGAGCAAACAGTCCCCGGTGGAGCCTACGGAGAAAGGCAACACTTACTTGGTGGTCATACAGGGGCTTTCCAGTGAGAGGCTTAGCCCAGTGGCACGAACCTTAGACGGCGAGCGGAGAAGAGACTGAGAGCGGAGAGAGACTGAGGGCGAAGATTGAGAGAGAAGATGACGAGTGAACGAACGAAGAGAGCTGAACGTCGGGCCAGCGCGTCGCCAGCGACGAAGCGGAGCGGAAGACCGCGCGTGCAGATTCCCTTGAGCACACCGACGACCACCCCCGTGACGGATGGGGTGGCGGTCAGCAGCGGAGTGACGATCCGGGCCGTGGGAAGCGGTCACAGCAGCGACGAGGAGGGTGACAATAACGAGGACGAGGAGGAGCGCGCCCACGGCAACGGCCCTCCGGCTGACGAGGAAGAGGAAAAAGACGGGAACAGCCATGGCGGAAACAACCAGGACGACGACCTGGAGTCGACGAGCTGGTGGGAAGCCCTGACGCCCGGCCAACAGAGAGCGATGATGCGGCGCTTCATGTTGCAGCCACCCGCGCCAGCCGCCGCGCCAGCCCAGCAACCCGTAGTGATCCACGCGCCCGCGCGCGAGCAGCAGCGGCGACACAAGATGAAGCACTTGAACTTGGAAGCCTTCAGGGGCAAGTCCACCGAGTCGGTCGAGGCGTGGCTTGCCACGATCCCGCAAGAAGTTGAGCGGCAGGCAGGACTCGGCGGAGACACGTGGACCCCGGAGGAACTATACTACGGCGCCACTGCACATCTGAAGGATGCAGCCAGCAAGTGGTTAATCACCCTGACGGAGAACATGAGGGAGCAAGACAAGAACCTCGCGTACCTGACACGGATGATGCGGAAGAAGTACGGCAAGAGAGATAACTTGTTCAGGATCCAGCAGCGGTTGGCGGCCAGGGTGCAGCAGCCAGGCGAACGTCTCAGCGACTTTTTGCAGCAAGCTTGACCAACATCGGCTTCGGGAAGCGGGTACCTGCGGAGTCATACGTGGAGGCGTTCGTTAATGGCATCAACAACCAAACCACAGCGACCCAGGTGCGCACCTTCGAGCCTGAGACGCTGGATGAAGCCGTGCAGTTCGCTGAAGACAAGTGCGGGGAGTTCGGCGAGGGCTTCCGAGTCACAGACTGGCGAGTGGCGAAGCGCCGTTACCGAGAGGACCGTGAGTACGGCACCGAGGACGAAGGTCAACCGCCGAAGAAGAGAGTGGCAACGGCCGGAGAGCCGATGACGCAGATGGACTGGCGAAGGCTCGGACTGGGCTTCGGCGGCGGCGACGTCGACGCGCCTCCGAGCTTCGACACCGAGGGCCGCGCGGTATCCAGCCTGACGGAGACGGCCAAGAAAGATCCAATTTCGGTCGCGGCCCTACAGGCGCTGCTGTTAGCGGCCGGAATAGGCCGTGGCGAGGGGTCAAGCGGGAAGACCGCAACCAACAAGCCAAAGGTCGCGCGCGCGTTGGAGGTGAAGACGGAGGTGTCCACCGACAACCAACAACTCCCCACGAGTAACCACCAGCAGCAGCAGAACACCGGTGGCGATGATGGAGCAGCGTGGCAGCCGCGTGGAGGGTCTGGACGCGGAGGCGGTAGCTATGGTAGTGGCTTTGGTGGACGAAGTTTCGGTGGCGGGCGCGACGCAAGCCGAGGGCGTGGTGGAGGACGAGGCGACGCCGGGATAGGACAATACGGCCCTGGTGGAGGACGAGGTGGCGCCGGGATAGGACAATACGGCCCTGGCGGCGGCCGCTCCATCGAACAGCGCAAGGCAGAAACGTCGTGTGGATACTGCCACGTGAAGGGCCACTGGTGGCGGGAGTGCGAGCAGCGCCTCACTGACGAGCGGCTCTGACGTAGCCAGCAACCGGCAGCAGCAAGTACCACGCCGGCAGCACCTGCGGGAAACGGACAAGGGCAGTAGAGGAGGGGGCTCCACTGCCTGGGACACTAGTACACCCCCAAGAGACGGTGCCGGCGACGGGTACCACGAGGAAGAGAAGGAAGCGGGAGCGGCGATGGCCATCAGTACTGGCCACCGCCATCGATGCAAAGAACGATGAGCTGGGGAACCACCCGGGACCGACGCCTGCGGTGGAGGGCGAGAAGAAGAAGTCGGGAACGAGCGCCGCGCGTGAACGTGGTCCAGCTCAGGGGAAGAGTGAGGGCGAGCGAGGTGCGACCCAAGAGCTCGGTGATGACGCGCGTGGTCCAGCGCAGGGGAGGAGCGACAGCCAGGAAGGCGGAGCGGCGTCCGTGGCGATAGCTGGCGGGACAGAAGAAGGGAGAGAAAGAAGCACGATGGCGAACCCCACCGTGAGCCCTATGACAGCGGAACAGGGGTCAGTTAGAGCGGGACCAGGTAAGAGCTCGAGCAGCCGGCAAATGTCCGAGGACGAGTTGCTTCCATCAAGCGTGGTGAATCAGGCCAGGTCGATGAGCGGCGGCAGCACCAAGGCCAGCAGACGCCGTCAGCGGCGCGCGGAGGGCGTGGTGGCTGCAGTACTCCAGATCCTGACGGAGGAAGTGCGAGAACAGCGAGAACAGCGCGCGAAGGTGCTCCGAGTGGTGGTGCGTCAAGTGATCGAAGACATTCGAGAGCTGGATGAGCTAAAGCAGCAACGCCGTGATCGGAACGCGGCCCCAATAGCGGCAGCAGCAGTACGGAAATCGACGCGTGCCGCGGCGAAACCTGCAACTCTGCGGGAGAGCAGGAAGAAAACCAGAACCACGAAGCAGCAGCAACAGGTCGGTGGCCAATTCCCTGAAGCGCCGACGGAGGACGAGTGGCGAGCAGTGGTGCAGCGCTTTGACCAGTACGCGCCAGTGGAACTGAAGGAAACTGGAACGCTAGCTGAAATGAGGGCGGCTCGCCGACGGGTGCTGAAAGAAGTCAAGCGGTTCCGAGCAGCACAGGCGCAACGACGATCGCAGGAGAGACAGCAGCAAGCTCGACCACGGAGAGGCGTGGACACCAGCCCGATAAGGCCACGGAAGAGCTACCGCTACGAGAAGCAGGGCTGCTACGGAGATGTAGAGCTGCGCGGCGGTGATGACGGACAGCAAGAACGGGTGGCACAGCTGCGAGCGGCAGGGAGCGAAGACCCAAGCTGCCTCCCCACTGCATTGCTCGCCATGACGAAGACGCATATGCAGGAGGTGCGCTTAGACACTTGCGCCCAGTTCAGCATCGCCGGAATAGAACTGCGGAATTACGGCCAGTGCGTGACCAGACATGCGCCAGTGGACGTGGTTGAGGGATTCGGCGGTGGCCGATGCCGTGTGCTCGGTGTGTGGCGGTTCCGCGGAACGACCAAGTATCAGCAGACGATTGTGGTGGACGCGTTGCTCGTGGACGGCCAAGGGGACGAACTACTGATCGGGGAGGACTGGATGATGGAGCGCCAAGTCAAGATGGACTTCGGCAGCCGAGAGCTGAAGTTCCGAGATGCTGGAGGACAGAAGTTCATCCTGCCTTTCACTTGTTATGGCGTGTCGTCACTGCAGCGGAGGAGGAACGGCCAGAAGACGGTGGTGAGGTTAACAAGGACGGTGAAGCTGACGGCGAACACGCGCAACGTGGTGTGCCTGAAGGTGGACGCAGTGGAGGGCGCGTCCGGCATCTTCCTGCCGAAATCAACGGCCAAGCAGAATCTGATGATGGCGCCGACCATGACCACAGTGGAAGATGGGCTGATTCGAGCAGCAGTCCTGAACGTGGAAGGCCGCCGCGAGAAGCTGCCCGCACGGGAATCCTTGGGGACTTGGATTCCGACCAGTGATGACATGCAGATCCTGGCGGTGAACGGAGAGCTGGAACGGAAGAAGGTGGCCAAGTGGGTCGCGACGTTGAGGAAAGAAGACGCTCCACCCTTACAGGGTGAGGACCAGCTGAACATCGGAGAGATGGAGACTGCTGACAAGGACTTGGTGATCGCGCTGCTGAGGCAGTACGCTGACATCGCGGAAAAGAAGAAGGGCTGCCCGCCCCTAGCGAAGGTCAGCGTGGAGCACCACATCAACACTGGGAACGCAGCTCCGATAATGCTCCGGCGGCGGAGGCAAGCGGTCTCAGAGAACGCGTTGATCGATACCAACGTGGATGACATGTTGAAAGACGGAGTTATCGAACCTGGGGAAGGCGCATGGGGGTTTCCAGTGGTGATCGTGCGCAAGAAGGACGGCAGTGTCCGCTTCTGCATAGACTACCGGGCATTGAACGCAGTGACAGTGAAGGACGTCTACCCGCTGCCGCGGGTGGACGAGACATTAGAAGCACTCTACGGGTCGCAACGATTCACGAGCCTTGACCTGCACGCCGGCTACTGGCAGTTGGGAGTGGCCCAGGAAGATCGGCCGAAGACAGCATTTAATACGCGCAGAGGACTCTTCCAGTTTCGACGGATGCCCTTCGGGCTATGCAACGCGCCCAGTACATTTCAGCGGCTGATGGATTGCGTACTACGTGGATTGACTTGGATTTGCTGCCTCGTGTACTTAGACGACGTGGTGATCTTCACCAAGGGCACGGTGGCCCAGCACGTCGTGGAACTAGCGGTGGTGCTCGAGAGATTGGCAGAAGCAGGCCTCAGCTTGAAGCCGGCTAAGTGTTCCTTCGCGACCACAAGGATGGAATACCTGGGTCACGACTTGACACCAGAAGGCATCCAGCCAACCGACCGGTTGGTGAAAGCCATCGTGGACTTTCCGAGGCCCGAGGACGACGTGCAAGTAAGACGTTTTGTTGCCCTGGCGGGGTATTACCGGCGATTTGTACCAGACTTCGGAGCCAAGATGTCGCCGCTGACCAGATTGCTGAGGAAGGACAGCAGGCGCCGAGCAGGAGGAGGCGTTCACTTGGTCGAAAGCGTGGCTGAGCCAGAAGCCCGTGCTAGGCTACCCTGACTACCGGTTGCCGTTCAAGTTGACAACAGACGCCTCGAGGGCCGGCCTCGGAGCAGTGCTCTCCCAGGACCAAGGGAATGGAGACCAGCTGGTGGCCTACGCCTCAAAGGTCAACAGTCCGACAGTGAGCAACTACAGCATCTCTGAACTTGAATGCCTCGCCGTTGTGTGGGCAGTGCGGCTCTTCCGTCCGCATTTGTATGGCCGAAGATTCACCATAGTCACGGATCACATTGCCCTGAAGTGGCTGATGACGGCCCGAGAACCTGCTGGCCGGCTGCACCGGTGGGCATTGACTCTCCAGGAGTACGACTTTGACATCCAGTACCGCCCCGGCAAGGACAACCATGTGGCTGACGCGCTGTCGCGGGGGCCGGTACCAGCGGACGATCAGAATGCCGCAGAGGAGAAGGCAGAAACGGAGGACGACCCGGCCATCGGCTTAGACGACAACCAGGGAGCGGAACTTGTCGCCGAACGCAAGGCGGCCACGCGAGTTGCGGCAGCAGTTGAGGCGCGCAGTGCTGGGGCCCGTGACGCGGCGGATGAGGCGATCGATAGCGCAGCACGAGAGGTGATCCTGACGGCCACAGCCAGACGAGTAGACGCCGCCGAGATGGGGGTGGTACAGTTCACTGACACGGACATCGCCAGGGAACAGAAGCGTTCAGTGATGGTGCAGTCTCTAAAGGAGAAGGGGGCATACCGGGGAAGGCGAGTGTTCACCGACGAGGATGGACTGGTACGAGCGGACGTCGACGGTGGAGAGAGTCGAGTTGTGCTGCCGGCCATCTACTGGGCCCTAGCATTTAAAGAAGCACACGACAGTATCTGGGCGGGTCATTTGCGAGGACGACAGACATTTGCACGGCTGGAGAGACTGTACTGGTGGCCGCACATGAGGGCGGCCGTGAGCAGCTGGGTAGCAGCCTGCCAGGACTGCGGTTCCAGGAAAGCCAGGCCGAAGGCCGTGGTGCCGCCGCTAAGAAGCGTGAGGACGGGGGACGTGGGCGACCGGTGGGCCATTGACGTGGCAGGGCCTCTGCCAGTGACGGCCGATGGCAATCGGTATGTCATCGCGGCGGTGGAGTACACCACCCGGTACGCGGTAGCTGCAGCAGTAAAGGAGCACACGGCGAAGTCAATCGCGCGATTTTTGATGGACAAAGTGGTGCTAGTCTACGGGCCGATGCGCGAGGTGATGATGGACGGCGCCCGCGAGTTCGGCAGCAAGGTCACCGCGGAACTGCTGGAACTAATGCAAGTAAACCAAGCAACGCCGGTCCCGTACAGGCCCAATTTGCTGGGGCTTGTGGAGCGATTCCACAGGACGTGGAAGGATATGATCAGCCTCTACGTCGAAGAGGCCCAGGACGACTGGGACGACTTCCTCCCGAGCGCACTCTACGCCTACAACTCCTCAAAGCACGCGACGCACGGCTACCAGCCAAACGAGCTGATGATGGGGCGCAAGTTGAGGACACCATCTGAGCTGCTGAGGAGGAGCAGACTGAAGCGACCGCACAGCACCCTGCAAGAGTACCATGAGGTTCTGATCCAGGACTTGAAGAAGGCGCGAGGACTGGCAGCCCTGGCACTCCAGAAAGAACAGGCCCGCCAAGCCATGTACTACAACCAGCGGAACGTGAAAAACAAGAGCGAATTCCGGCCCGGACAACTCGTGTGGATCTACCGCCCCGCCCGTGGACCAGGCGTAACGAAGTTCGGTCATCGGTGGAGGGGGCCAGCCAAAGTGATCGAGGCCGCGGGCTACGACAACTACCTGGTGCAGATGATGGAGTCCGGCGACGAGCTGGTGACGCATTGCTCGTTCTTGCTCAGTTACTACTACCCGAACAACTTGCTGGAGGAGATGGCTAAGGATATCGCTACCGACCTGCGCGAGGAAGCCGTGGCGGCGGCGGATATTGATCCAGAAGACGAGGCCAGCGCGGGTCCCGAATTAGCTGACATGGATGCCCTCCAGAATAACCTGACAGTCGTCCCTGATCTGAGCGCCGAGATCGAGTCGGAAGAGACGTCAGAAGCAGACTCGGCACGGCCAGCGCAACCTGGACCGCCAACACATCCGGCCCAGCAGCAACGCAAGCGTCGTCGCGCGGAGGAACCTGAGTCCCTGAGTGTCGCCGCAGCGCCCGAGGAACAGCACAGCGCCGAGCATGCAGAGCGAGCAGGGCGAGCAGAACTGGGAACCCGCCGCAAACGAGTTCGAGCAGCGACAGCGGTGCCAGAGGACGCCATTTCAGGACGGACGAGAGCCAGAGTGCGACGAGCACCGTACGCTGGTGCTGAGCAAGACAATCGGAGTGTCAGTCCAACCAGAGCCAGGGCCAGCAGCGCCACCCTCGCGGTACCGAGCACAGCCAAAGACCACCAACGACACGAAGTCGGGCAGAGAGAAGATGGACGCCGCGTCGAGGAACAGCAAGAAGGGCAGCGACACGACAAGCAACAGAGAGATGACAGCCAACGGACTGATGGAGCCATCGACGGTGAACGACCAGCCACTGCAGACGGGGGCCCTGAGCCGCGCGGGGAAGCAGAGCTGCCTGCAGAACAGCGTCAGCAATGGCTACCACCTGATCATGGAGAGCCTGCGGCAGCGCAGCCAAGCAGAGAACAGCGGGCAGCCGACCACGCTGGTGATAGTGGAGTCCGCAGCCGCAGCCATAGCCCCGCGGCCGAGGAAGAGCAAGCGAGCGGAGACCGAGCAGCTGCAGACGAACACCAGCAAGCGACTGCGGCACGAAGGGTGGCCGACGAAGAGCGCATCTACGTCTTCGCCGGACGCGGTAGACGAGGCACGGACAGCCTGGTTTCTCGCCAGTCACGGCTCGCCAAGATCCAACCACACGAAGCCGTGGTGGAGAGTCGAAGACGACGATATCGGACGCGGACTGGGCGCTACGTGCTGGAGTTCGAAGTACAGTGCATGGGTAATCGACTTGACGGTGGAGAGCCCGAGCGGATCTGGATCAACCAGCAAGACTATGAGCAGCTTTGGCGTGAAGGACGGATGCACAGTGAGCAGTCCGCGTGGGACGACAGCGACGACTGCGAGAGCGACGAAAGCAAGCGGCAATGGGGTAGCAGCCAGCGAGCCGTTCAGCGGATAACGATCGGAGACAGCAATGACAAAACAACAAGGAGCAGCGCGACGAATCGAGGACGAATCGGGCGAAGGGGAAGAGAGTAAGAGGATTGAAATCCTGTGAGTCTCCCTTCCCTGAACCCGGATGACAAGACGGACAGCTGCGGTGAACCCACCGCCACGGAAGACGAGGAGATCCAACCCCGAACGGGCAACGGGTTGAAGTTGGGTGAGCGACGAACAGGTAACAAGTATGAAGGCGATCTTCCGGTGAGCGGTCGGAGTGGCTGCAAAAGGGGGCGGCAATGAGCAGCGGAGGGGCAGCGGAGACCGTCGAGAGTGGGTGCATATCTAGGACTAGGAGCAGAATACGATTTGCCGCGGAAGACACAAGCCGCAGCGCAGCTGATTCACCGGCCTGGTGAAGAGCTAACAAGCCCAATACATAGCAAGAAGACTGCTACGACCCCAGTGTTGTGGAGTTCCCTTCGCAGTGTGAGAGAAAGGTGGGTATCAGCAGCCCCACAGAGATTCGTCGGTATCTGCATCCCGCAGCGAGAAGTGCAACTAGCCAGGAGAGGGTACTCAGAGCCCCCGGTCATAAGAGCCCCGGTGCAACACTTCTGCGAATCGGTAGATCTGCGAGCGAGGACCCCACGCTAGCACGGCACGCGGAGAAGCAGTCGCAACCGTCTGTGTATTTCACATTTAGGCTAGGCTAGGTTAGCGACGGAACTGCGGCTGTCGGACACCGGACACCGTTCCCTGATCAGGAGCAGGCCTGGAGTGACGTGCGGCGTAACCTCAACATTGACGGCAGCGAGCAAACAGTCCCCGGTGGAGCCTACGGAGAAAGGCAACACTTACTGTTTATACTGTAGGAAAGCTGCCTTAGAGATGCATCAACGTGGGTTGAGCATCGGGGAGTACGGGCCGAGCCTGAGAAGCACGAGGTCACTGGGCTCTCCAAGCTCCTCCGCCAACCTTG
>KV737671.1:0-12153 GCA_000500225.2 Phytophthora pinifolia | reverse complement strand
GTCCGCGGCGCCTCGTGGAGCCAGTAGTCGATGATAGCAACGACGTACTGGAAGACGAAGGAGATGCTGGTGTCACCCCTAGACTGTCCGCCCAAGCACGCTCCGGACTGTCGCTATCGTCCGCCGTAGAGCCCACATCCTGAGCCAATCCTGCTCCCTCGTCATCGCTACCCGCGAATAGGCTGTCGGCGAAGTCGGCGGCGCTCTCTCCTTCCACGAGATCTGCCTCCTCGGTCATGCGCTTGCGGATCACCTTCGCCTGGTGCTCGGCCGTCATCGGCATAGTTCCACCCGATGGTGCTGGCTTCCTTGCCTCCTTGTTGAATTTTCGCCGCAGCGATTCGGCGGTACGTNGCCTTACGCCTGGTGTCGGATTGTACTCTCGTGCTACAGCTTCCCATTCCTCCGTCGAGATGGGCATGTTCGTGGACAGTAAATTCAGCATACACCTGACCTCGAACTCAGAGAACCCGGGCCCACGCTTAGGTGTTGTTGCCTGCGTGCGCGCCTTCTTGACGGGTCGCTCGGTCTTGTCTTCGCTTCCGCGCTCCGCCATCTCGTTGGCTTCGTCGTCGCCACGAATTTGTATCTGCTTAGTCTTTAACTTGTTGCGCTTGCTGTACACTGCTAACACCAATTTGCTCGACGTTCAGAAGGACCGAGCAACCTGCGTCGCCCGTAGCAATTTGCTCAACCTGCTGCCCTTTTTCTTGAGCTGTACATCACCGTGAGCCCCTGCTATGTGTGGGCTAAAAATGCGCTCGGTTGCAATTTGGAATTTCAGGAGTGACCCATTAGATGATGACCCGTTGGGTATTCACGCAGATCACTGTACTACGAAGACTGGAGAGCTCAAAGTGTTGGTGTAGGAGACTGTAATGTGACGATACATGTGCATCGTACTCACATTCGCAATATTGTGCAGTGAATCTATTCCCACAAACTTACTCTAGTCGGAGTGCGTCTGGGAAACCAGTCAGGGAGTCGTGGGGAAGCATATTTAAAGTTCCAGAGCTTGTATTCGTACAGCTTCCAGCAGAAGATGTGCGTGCCTTTTCACTTCTTGCCCATGGGGGTAGAGCACTGATGACTTGAGGCAGCTCTCGCCGCACCCCTTCTTCAGACCCCCCAAAAACATAACATCGCTATTATTGTCCGTTTCCGTCAGTTTGTCCAGCTAATAGGCAAGGGTAAACTGACCATGGGTGAGAATAGGGTTATACTATTCTGCGCATTCTGCAGGCTAATCCGACGAATAGAGATGGGGAAATTTCTGCTGCCGCGATCCAACCCCGACCAGGCCCGACTCATGACCATTGTCTGGTTGAAGGCCTCCAGAGCAGTACGTTTTCGACTGCAACGACGGAGGTCAATTGAGAGGGAATCCAGTGAATGCTCATTCTAAGAGGAACTGTCGCCCAATCGGGTTAATGCTCCGCCAGACACACTCTAAAAACGTAAGTCCTGCGACGCTTTCCTAAATCTTTAATTGGCTCCGTTCTGACTTTCCCACAGCTTGTGTTTTGTCATGTAGGTTAGAGCTAGTCTTCGATCCGGCAGCACTTCGGTACGCTGCAACTGCCCAGGCCATACTTCCAGCTGGTAATGAAGTGCGCGTGCCAGACAACACGACGTTTCGCCAGCTGCAACATATCGACAGACTAGAGCAGCAAGCTGCGACCGGCGCTCGGGATCACGACGAGTTTGCTCCTGTACAAATGGTCCTAGATGACGCTACAGTCACGGTGGGTATGTGAGTGCAGGACCTCCAGCGCGCGCTCGGATTACCTCAATATCCGCTCTGCCCTCCATTCCGCCCAGCCCCTGTATTTGTGCCCCCACCTGCACAAGATATGGAAGAAGTTGATCACGCACTGAGCGATGATGAGAACCAAGACGAACGCGAGGAAGACATCACACAGTTTTCTGTCTGATCTAATCAAATTCGTATATTCAGTTAGCAATGTTGAGAGCGGCTTCTAGATATCCGCAGTGTCGATACAGTCCATAGCCAACTTCGTCATGAGCTTTCGTGCATTCACGCAGCGCTGCATTCAGAACAGCGACTGGTGCCTCCTTGAAAGTCAAATTTGCGTGCTTGATGATCCAGCGCTTTAACAAAGAAAACCCCACCTCAATCGGGTTAAGATCGGGAGAGTAAGGAGGCAAAAAGAATAGTAACGCTCCAGTGGAGTGAACCAACTCCTGCAGCTCTGCATACATATGTATATTGGCATCGTCGAGTATCACGATCGACCGGGGCAACGGCCATCGGTTCAGGTAGGGTGCGATTTTGGTAGCGAACACGTGATGAAACTCTTTTCTCGTGAAAGTGTCGAACGTGTGCCCCCATGAGAAGAAGCCATTCACGTCCATTGCAGCAAGCGCAGAAACCCGTTGACCACGGGATGATGGTAAGCTGACAACGGCAGTGGTACCCCGCTTTGACCATGCGTGTGTGCGTAAAACACTTCTGCCGAAACAAGAAATAAATTAGCAGGAAAAAAGCAGAACCGTCGGTCATGGTGAACTTACCTCCCGTCTTTCGAAGTCTCGTCGACAAACACAAGCTGCTCTGGGCAACTATAAAACGGTAGAAGCCGACCAACGTACTCTCGACGCTCACGCGGGGCTGATTCTCGTACTCGCTTGGTTACTTTTTCCTCGTTAGGTTTAAGTCGAACCTTAGTGCGCGGCAAATTGAAGCCGTTGAGGTGTTCATAATGTGGCCTAATCTGCGTCGCAACTCTTGTTGAAGCTCTTCGATGTAGAAACACGGGTGTGCCTCCACGTATTGCTCGACGAATGCAATGACCTCACGCGGCCACTTGCTGCAGCGTTCTCGTCGTTGTGCCTTTTTGGACGGGGATCCCGTTTTCTCGAACTTCGTAATCCAGCGGCGAACGCTACGCTCATGACTGCCGAAGATGGTCGCAACCATTTCGGCATCCATGCCGTAAATGTATACGAGCACAACCGCCCTCCATCGCAAGTCGCCTGAGCAAGTCATTATAGGTGGTTGGTCTCCGAATGTCCAAGAAAATCACCGCAAACAGAGGGAGGCTTTTTATTCAGCAGGAGCAGGCCTCTTTTGTTTAGCGCCACTAATCTCCCTTAGGCTTATACACTTCCAAGCTCCTCTTAACATGAGCTCACACACCTAGCATCACTTGTTGCTGGCCTTTACTCTGAGCTTAAGAGTCCACTTTGGACAATCCGTTTGAAAGGGACAATAGTTTCAATGTAGTTAAGCAGATATTTTAGAGCTACCAAATGTTAATTGTGTTCTCACCTGCTTATGATTTTCGTACGTCCTTGCATCCAAAAGCTCGCAAAACCAAACACCGCGTCACCATTAACACATGTGGCAACCTGGCCCACCACGAGAACATTTCTCCAGATGTGCTCAAGAAGCACCGACCTGACGAGGAGTGCAAAATTCAGTTCCCAGCGCTCCAGTCGACAACCAAAGCAGGGTGGGCACCCTGGCTGACCCGCGACACATTTCTCCAGCCGTCGGCAAGAAGCGCAAGCCTGGCAAGCTTATGGAACATACAGCAGAGTGTCAAGTGGACGCAGCTCATCTTCTCGATGCAAAGCCTGCTAAGAAGGCGAGAACTTCAAGGAAGGTAAAAACGGAGTAGCCGGCAGTCTTTCGGCTGCACTTAGGATTGGTAGTAAAGTTGGACCATCGACTACAACACTTGTTATGGTTAAATTTTGGGTCATACGCCCTTTTATTTATGGTAGTGATCTCACACAACCCCCAGCTTTGTGATCCAAGCCTGGTAAATGAACACAACGTGTACAAGTACAAGTCTTTTGTACCAAGTAAAGTACCAAGTTTCTGCAGGTTGGACGAAGGTTGTACCCCAATATGTGTCACGAATGTTGTTCTTCACCGGTTGGGTCAACATTCACCCCATTTCGCATAGAATATCAGAAATCATCACATATTCCGTCAGTCAAGCTAACCCTGTGTAAGCATGCATAATTGAAGTGCGTACACAATCTCCAATTATGCATTTATATAGGATCAACGAGGGTTCTCGATCCCACCTAGACTCTGGATATAAATATCCAGAGAACACATAATTTTCGTGCTCTCGATCCCGCTGCATTTTACAGGCTTCCAGTCCAGCAGCCACCGCCGCCACCACGCCGCCACGCAGGCATGGTTGTCTGTCCGCTGCACAGCTGCCCCCTGACACGCTCCACCCTGGCGACACGATCGTCTACCACACGTTCGCCTTCGTCGCCGGCGATCCTCGTGGATACCGCGAGGCTGTCATCCTCAAGATTGCCGCTACGGCAAGCGAGGCCAGACCTATCGAGATCACCACGGGCGAGATGATTCAGCTGACACAGATGGTGACGAGGAGCCACGACAGCAACGGCAACACTGTTCGGGGTATGTGGCGCAAGCTCCGCACTTTTCCCTCGTCTCAGGGACGCTCTCCGCTCGAACCAACGGCTCGCGGTTTTGCGAAGCCGTCAACAGTATCGTCAGCGCTGCCATCTTCGACCATGAAGACGTTGGCCGCTCCATTCAATATCAAATCCACGGCAAAAAATGCACATCGAGCGCGGCAGTAAAGAAAAGTAATTCAGCTTATCGAAGCCTTCCCTGAAGCCTTCGAGCGCCAGGTGACATGGAGAATGAGGACGATTGAGAGGAAAGAGCCCCGTCGTCTATTTCAAAGACTGCACAGGAAGACGCGTCATGAGAAGAAAACCAGCTGTTATGGCGGCCTCCGATCGGTCATCCACGAATGCAGACAACTCAGGTCGAGCTTCGGGGCGCGAGGAAATGTCCAGGCCGAGCTATTTGGCGCTTGCGGCGCAGCAAACAGCATCGCACGTTATAACGTCCAGTGCGTCGACATCTGACAAAGAGCGGTCGGTGACGGCTGGCGGTGATGCCAATCTTGACCGATCAAGCTGTGAGAGCGGGGGTGGGTCAACTGAAGACCCTCCTTCACCGAGCTGCGCCGCTACGACAGAAGGTCCAGAGTTACGGGACACGTCTCCTGCTATCGAGTTACTGTAGAATATCCCCACGTGTTTGGAACGATCGAAGATACCACCAGGCCAACAAGTGCGCTACCAGCCGAGGTCGCGCAAGACGAGACACCAGAAGAAGTGCGCGGTAACTCGCAGCGGGTCCGACATATACCACGTCCAATCGGTCAAAACAATGAAGATGAAAGACCTGCTGCGGTTGCCGGGCATGCGGAGCAAGTTGCAAGCCGTGCGAAGCTTCAGACCCATGTTCGTGGAGCCTACACCTCCTCCTCCGCAAAAAAAGTTAGCCAGGTGAACATCAGACGTACGTGATGGAGAAGGTGGTGTGGCTGGTTGGGTGGAGCCCATAACGGAGTGGCAGGCTCAAGTTTACTGACATTTGTGATGGCGACCCTTGCGCGACTGTGACGGGGCACATAGCACGTTGCACAGAGGAAGTGCTGGAAGTATGCAATACTTCCTGTGAACTACTGTTCACTTAGTCCCTGGTCTCAGGAGACTGCTAACCAAATAGGGTAAGTTTAAGACTGAATATCTTTATAGGAGGGCTTAGTTTGGGCTACAATACAAACTAAAGGTTTCCTATAGTGAAGCCTAATCAACTGACCAATGGTTGGCTCAGAGGATAACGGGTATCACGTACCCCAAATAGGCATATGTAACTACGTAGGTCCGTACTTAATACGGACGGGACCTTTTCCTCCAATGGGATTGACGCCTCGTCAATCCCTATGCAACGGCACACACATTCTTTTGGTGTCCCGTTACATCCTCCCCCACTTAGAGGATGGCCACCTGGTCTTATCAAAGACCTTTCTGTTGGCGTGGTTTGACCCGCCAACTGGAGCAACTTTTCTCTCTTTGCTCCTAGTGCATTTCGCAACTTGCACTTGCACTTCGCAGGCTCTTCTTCGAGCCCGGCATCGAATGCCTTCGCCTCCAACGGAGCTGTACGTTGTTTCAGGTGAAACCCAGGAAAGTTAGCAGCCCATGGTCATGGCGCTGAGGCGTCTCTACGGCTGGTTCACCGGGCGCGATCTCGCTGTTAACTACGCGATGGCTGATGCGCACAAAGCCCAGCACAACACTGTTAACGCCGTTTTTGGCGGCGACCCCAGTTTCAGAGCCTCATGTGCTTCTCCCACGTGATGCGGAAGCTCTAAACGGCCATGCAGCCGTTTCCCTCGTTTGTATCGTTCGACATCACCCATGACCCGTACGAACTGCACTTCGCAAGGACCCATCTAGACTTTACGAGGATGTGGGACGCTCTTTTAAGGAAGTGGATGAGCGTTCCAACTTTGACGGACGTCGCTCGATATATGAGCGGCCGGTGGTTGGGTGGCCGCTTCTGTGGTTGGCAGTTGTACTCGACGCCCAGTGGATTTGCGTCCACGAACAACCCTGTCGAAACTTTCAACGTTTTTCTGAAACGGGACTGCACTCTACGCCGGTGCCTGAAATGGATGCGCTATTGGCCGAGATGGCCAATTGCTGTGAGGATTATTCGGCCAGCGGCCGGCCATTTCAACTAGAGGTGATTCCGACCTAAACCCTCAAACGTCGCGTCCGCGAATTGGCCCAAGAAAAACTAATTAACCTGGTTGGAGATCAAATGGGCGCAGGCGGACGTCCTGGGTGCCTTCGAGTCGCCTCCAGACTCACCAAACGGATTGTGGTTGCCCTAACAACCACTCGGAAGAAAGTATCGTGTCTCTGCCCAGATGGGTGTAAACTACGCTAGAATGGAGATGGAGGCTGGACGGCGTATTCGACTGCAACTATTGCTACCGGTTTAAGGTCTGTGTGCACGTACTGTAGTTGATACGAATTATCGACGGTAACGGACGTGAAATCCACATCTCACGCAGCATGCAGAAGAACACCTCCGCGAATCCAGGAGGTCGGCCGACGATGGTTGGGCCAGCACTGAAAGTCAGAGTTACGGCCGCCGTTTACTGGGACTTCCATTTAATGCGCAAACATCTCCTTTTAATCGTCCAGCACCGGGCAGGTGTCAGACCCTATACATCATGTTACCATTTAGCAGAGTCCTAAGTTTTTATTAAACAGTCGCAACCCCCTCTTCTTTCGGAGAATTCACTGATATGAAGTGGATGCCTGCTCAGCTGCAGTAAAGGATGGTCCTTCACTTTTCAATGGTTTCGTCTTTTTATAGTTTCTGGGTCTTATAATGTAGATTTCTCAATCATAAAGTGAGCAAACATCTACTTATTTTCTAGAAATGCGTTTGAGAGATGTTCCTCACATGGAATCTATGCCGGTACACGTCCATGAATGGATGGGTCATGTCGTGTTTTCTTCAAAACCGATTTGGAAGGCATGGAGCGATTAGAGTCAGTAACCCGCCTAAAATAATACAAGACCAAACATTTACATATTTTGTATACCTCAATTTCCGCACATGTGCTCACCGGTGCGAAGTCAGTTGTTAAGGATGAAGTGTGTCATCCTCTCGTAACTCATTATTAGCCAGGACTGGACTGGTTTGAATGGGCTACGCTATATAAAAATGACCTGTTAGTTCGAGCCATGTTCAGTCCATCAAATGTCGCAAGCGCACTTGAATCAGATCTCGCCCCATAGTAATCCTGGACGGACACTCTCAATCATCCGGGCGAGCACCATCACTGTCGACCCGTTTTGCCTCTCGACAAACTCGACGTTTGGAGTGCAGGCGTGCTGGAAAAACCGCACGATAGATCCACACTTTGGCGCCTCCACGTAGACAAAATCTGCCGCGCTTGTTCTTCTCGTTGAGGAGCATAGGTTGTGCTTTTTGGACTCGTCCGGTTGGCCCTTGTACAGGGCTTTGTTTGTACTCAACAGCGTTCGAATATATTCAGCGATAATCTCTCCGGCACATAGCGCCTCCGTTGTGTACACGCCCAGACCCAGTCGGCGCGTACTGTAGATGCTTAGCCCTGCGTGCGTACGAGCGGCGTTGCTGCGCTTCCCTTTGAGACGACAGCAGTCGGGTGTGCCGTAGGTGGCCATCTTTGCGTTGTCGCAGGTGTCGGCAAAGCAGTCGCTGTAACGGGGCACCAAAAGAATGTGTGTGCCGTTGCATAGGGATTGACGAGGCGTCAATCCCATTGGAGGAAAAGGTCCCGTCCGTATTAAGTACGGACCTACGTAGTTACATATGCTTATTTGGGGTACGAGATACCCGTTATCCTCTGAGCCAGCCATTGGTCAGTCGATTAGGCTTCACTATAGGAGACCTTTAGTTTGTATTGCAGGCCAAACTAAGCCCTCCTATAAAGATATTCAGTCTTAAACTTACCCTATTTGGTTAGTAGTCCCCTGAGACCAGGGACTAAGTGAACAGTAGTTCACAGGAAGTATTGCATACTTCCAGCACTTCCTCTGTGCAACGTGCTGTGTGCCCCGTCACACCTGGTAGCACTTGTAGTCAATCCACGCCTACGCGGGTAGATTGAACTACCTGAATCCTCTGTGGTCTCAAAGGTTGAGCCAAGATGGATCGAAGTGAGTTTGCTCACTTGAACGACCTCAAACAATGGGAGTCGGTTCGGAAAATGGGAGGCATCTTTGGAATGGATGCACTCCAGGGTCTGGCGACGTCGTCGCCGACAGACCAGGTCGAACACATCAACGCGTTCGACGCGTACAAACGCGGGCTGATCGCTCACGTTCGAGGCAGCATGCAAGTTGCCGTGGCTACGCCAAGGCCATCACAGCCCAAGCCGTCGAGGCTGAACGTGACGCCCTACGAAGGGAAGGAAGGAGAGAACCTTCACTTCTGGGTCCGAGAAGTGGAGATCGCCATGCAGGCTGGTCTCCTCTCGGACGAGACACTTTTGCGCTGTCAAAGCTGGGTGGTGTTTGCCAAGACATGGGCGATGACCATGGAGACTACGTCTTCCGGATGCTTCACACCCTACACCCAGCTGGTGGAGCAGCTACGCGCTGCATTCCTGCCAGCGAACATTGAGTATCGCCAGCGCTCGCGCTTCCTCGCCTGCAAGCAAGGGAGGCGCGAGCTGCATGAGTACGTGCAAGAGATCCGTGTGCTAGCGGCATCTCTGGTGGGAAACCCACTGACGGAAGACGTCAAGGTGACGGTCTTCATGGAATGCCTACGAGTAGGCCCGGCGCGGACACAACTGTTCCGCGCCCACACGAGTACGCTGGAGGCAGCCGTTCAGATTGCCCTCCAAGAGGAGTACAGCCATAAGCAGGCTCGTACTCCTGTGACTGCCTGGCAGCCACCAGCGAACAACGGGCCGGTGCCAATGGATTTGGGCACGGCCGAGCAGCGCGACATCCGCTGCTTCGCTAAGCTTGGACACATGCAACGTGTCTGTCCTGCAGGAGGACAGGGAAGCGCGAACCTTCCCGACCATTGATTCACCCCCAAGGTCCACGTGGACGCTGGCAAGCTTGGACACATGCAAAGTGTCTGTCCTGCAGGAGGACAGGGAAGCGCGAACCTTCCATTGATTCACCCCCAAGGTCCACGTGGACGCTGGCAGAAGCCGCACCCAAAGGGACAGGGGAACGCAGGTCGCCAGTGGGGGCGGGGCGCCCTACTGGGGAAAACCTGAGTCTCCGTGAGTGGCGCGCGGGTGGCGCGCGCCATGGAGGCTTAGCCCCTGAGAGTCTATGCACTCTCGAATCGAGGAAGCGCAGCGGAGGGCTGCTAGAGGTACACGCAAGTGGACAGGGATATGAAAATCCCGTAAGAGTCTTGATTGACTCAGGGGCGTCGAAGAACTTTGCCCGACTGCGGTGTGTTGCACGGAATCGCAACAAGTTCTCCGATGCCCTCCTTGAGAGCAAGGGAAGCGGGCTGGTCTCGGTGAGACTAGCCGACGATACAGTGGTTAGTGTACCGAAGGTCAAGATTGACCTGGCTGTTCACGTTTGAGGACGTTGACAGTTTATCGTCCTCGACATGGACAAGTACGACTTGATCCTAGGCATGTCGTGGCTTGAAAAGCACGAGCCTTGGATCGATTGGCGTGGTAAAGCCATCGGAGCGAGTAAGGCTCCAGTCTCTGGCAGAGCTTTGGTGAGTCATGTTCCCACCTCTGCCAGACGACATGGCCCCCGTAAGGGTGGCCGAGACGAACATGCGTCTGAAGAATACATGGGCGTTGTTGAGAAGAATTCCAACAACAGAGAAGCCGGCGCAGTGGGCTCTGCACCAGGTCGCAAGACCACATCCATCGCGAGCGGAGCTCGTGGGCCACAGATGGCTCGGTCGATGGACCGGGCTTCCAGCCGGGCGCAAGAAGCGCAGGGCCCGAGGGTTGAGACTCAATATGAGTCTGAAGTGGGGCTGCCGCGACGGCAGGCCTCTGCACGCAATGTCGTCACGCCGTACGGTCGCCGAATCTGACAATGCCGAAGGGCATTTGTCAAGTGGGTAACACAGGACCACAAGTGGGTAACATAGGACCACACGCGGGTAACAGAGCACCGCCAACAGCTGCAGCTGTCCGGAAGGCCGCGAACGGCGCTTCCAGTGTGGGTAACACAGTTCCACACGATGCGGGTAACCAAGTGCCGCATAGGGTCGCTCAGACCATAACTGATCGGGAGGCCATAAATGGCGCTCCTAGTGTGGGTAACACAGTTCCACACCCCGAGAAGCAGTTCAAGTCTGCAAGAGGTCTGGTGGGACACCAGCCTCGGATCGATGCAATCGATCGGGAACCTTTAGCCCAGGTCCCACCAAGTCAACCGGTCGAGGAGGACTTCCGTATCCTCGATGGTGTGACAGGCCTGCGGGTCAAGGTAGACGGCGTCCGGATGGAGCCACTTCCCGAGGTGTCAGAGTTGCTGAGCCTGAAGGAGTTGTCGTACGACAACTTCCTGGCCGAGTTAAAGACCGGCGTAATCTCGGAGATGGTGCTCATAAAACCTGAGCCCACTCCTGAAGAGTTGAACTCTTCCTCGGTTATGGACGAGGACGTCCTGGAGGAGATCCGTAAGCGGCGCGCGGCGCGCTGGGTCTGAGATCCTCAAGAACCCGAAGGATCCGGTGTATCCTTTGTTGAGGGAGTTCTCGGATGTGGTGTCAGAGAACCCACCATCCCGAAATCCTCCGGACCGAGGAGTCCGGCACGAGATAGACCTCGTGCCCGGCACGAAGTACTGTAGTGTCCACTGCCACGTGAACAGTGTGAAGTCATTGATGACTTCTTTGCCGCCAAGCAAAAGGCAGGCATGGTGCGTGAGTCCAAGTCTCCGCACTCGACGCCCACCTTCTGCGTTCGAAAACCGAGCGGGAAGTGGCGTCTGGTTCACGCTTCAACAAGCTGAACAGTGCAACGGTACCGGTACAGACACCGATACCGCGCAAAGATGTTCTGTTGAACAACATGGCAGGCTGTACGCTGTACAGTGCCCTGGATCTGTTAGATGGATACTATCAGATTCTGATGCGCGAAAGCGACATCCCACTCACGGCGGTGAGTACCCCCAGCGGTATGTTTTGGGAGTGGTTTGTGATGCCACAAGGGCTGTCAAACGCCCCGGTGACCTTTAATCGCCTCGTCACGCAGTTGTTCCGACCTTTGCGTGCATTCACGCAGACATACTTTGACGATATATTCGTCCATAGCGCAGCAAGACGGCTATTGAGGTACATCATGTAGAGCACCTCCCTCAAGTGTCGACGGTCATGAGAGCCAACAAGCTCCATGCAAACATCGACAAGTGTGTCTTTGCGGCTGAGGAAATCAAATTCCTTGGCTGCTTCGTCGGCCGCGCAGGTGTACGCGCTGATCCGGAGAAGATCAAGGCCATATCGACCTGGCCGACACCACGGTCCCCGAAGGACCTTCGCAAGTGGCTAGGCCTGGTGAACTATCTGCACAAGTATAGTGCTGGCTGCGCCGAGAAGGCTAGACCACTGTCGGAACTCCTGAAGAATGGTGCTGGGAGAACCAGCACCAAAATGCGTTTGACGCGATCAAAGAGAGCTTTCAACCAGCTCCCATCCTGGCTTTGCCGGACGAGTCAAATGCATTCAGAATCGTCTGTGATGCCTCCGACTATGCAATAGGATGTGCGCTTTTGCAAGTCGACGACGACGGACACGAACGAGTGATCTCGTTCCAGTCCAGGCAGCTT
>KV737668.1:10491-31342 GCA_000500225.2 Phytophthora pinifolia | reverse complement strand
CTCTGAAGGTACCATCGTCCGCTTGGTACCTGCGTTCGTCTCGCGTCGATGCGCAGCCACTTTCGTCCACAGCCTCAAGTGGACACAGGCGCGGTTGGCAATGGACAGCAGAGGACACTTAGCACGGTGAGCGGCTCCAGCCTGGCGTGCTGCGGGCTCTCAGTGGCGGACCTCGGCCCAATCACACTGCGCTTTTGCGCGCTGTCAACTTCTATATGGCCATCGCTAGCAGTGTACTAGTAACAGCTAGTCTGTTCGACAGTTGTATGTTTTTTGCCAGTCCCGATCAAGCAGCAGTGTACTGCAAGGCGGTTCATTTCCACATCCCACATGGTGGGCTTTCCCCTCAAAGCCAGTTTCGCTAGTAAGACCGCGACCAATTTCATACAACCGACATGTACTAAATGTAATTTCTACGAATCATCGGCTGGAGAAGCTTATTTTCATCCAATCCCAGTCTGCAGAATGGTCGAAGTCGGCTGTCTGATATAGCAGCCCACGGCCTGGAGCGGACCTCCAAGGTAGACGCCGAATTGCAGCGAACAAGTCAAGGGGTTCCCGCAGCCCGCAGCGCCCAGAGCCCCGCACCGACGAAGCAGACACAGCATGTCCAAGGCGCCCAAGACCAAGAAGGCCGCGCTCCACTACCAGCCGTACCAGGCGATCGGCGTACGTTCCCTTATCGGAGCCTCTCATTCAACCGGTAAAAGTGACCTCTTCGTTCCTATTTGTCGTCGTCTGCAGCAGGCCAGCGAGAATGAGGAGCCGTCCATGGACCTCGGCATGTCAGACCTTCCACTGCATCTTGACCCTGTGCTCTCGTACGGCCAGCTTTGCGAAATATCACCTTTCGTAGCTGTCGACTAACGTCATATTTATCGTGCCGTGCTCAGAGGCCTGTCGTCCAACATGAGCCGCAACTTGTGGGACGACTGGAACGAGAACGACGCCAACTTCGGCATGAAGATGGACGAGATGTTCATGGACGAAGTCAGCACGGCCAGCACCGCCAGCTCCACGGCCAGTCCGAACCCGAGCATGCACGTGTCCAGCCTCAACGGCTTCAACCCCGTGCAGCAGCAGAACGCGTCGCCCAACGCGGAAGCAGCCACGCCGACCCACGAACATCCCCAGAAGCCGCGCGCGAACGTCCACCGGTCGCTGAGCGAGGACATCGTCAGCATGCTGGACGACAACGACGACGCGGCCTTCGCCAAGCAGATCGAGGGCGAGCGGCGGGAAATGGCCATGCACCACAACATCTTGATGTTTAACTCCGCGGCCGGGCACAACATGATGGGGTTCCAGCAGCAGCAGAGCCACCAGCATCCGATGCATCCAAACCACATGCAGCAGCTCCAACAACAGCAGATGCAGCTGCAACAACGATACCAGCAACAGCAGCAGCAATTCCATCAAGCCGCAGGTGCGACCAACAACTGGATGGGCAGCTTTGGCGGTGGCAACCAGCCCAATGCAGCCACGAACGCGTCGGCTTCGGCGTCAGCTCGCCGTAACTCGTCCAATCCGGCAACCCCGACGGCTCTGGACATGGCAGTGGCTGAGGGCTCGGCCTCGCTCATTGCCAAGCACTCGTCCACGCCGTCTCACGCTCCGTCCACAGCGACGTCGTCCACAGCCTCTTCCACTAGGCAGCAGTCTGCCGCCAACGCCAAGTTCGGATTTCAGGGCAGCAGTTCCGAGAATGGCAAGGAGAAACCCGGTGTGCCTGGTGCTCAAGCGAGCGCTTCGTCCAGCGATGGCAATGCTGCCGCCAAGGCCAATGACGCGCAGAACACAGACCCCAGCAGCAGCAACGCCGGCGCCGCCGATTCTTCGCCGCAAGCCAACGCATTCGGCCCGGGAATGATGATGAACCCCTTCATGATGTACCCGATGATGGGCCCCCAGGGAATGAACATGATGGGGATGCCCATGCAGCTGCCCATGGGCATGAACCTGAACCCCATGAACGGAGCGAACCCCATGAACGGCATGCAACTTCCGATGCAAATGCAGCTCCAGCTGCAGCTGCAAATGGCGCAGATGGCGCAGATGGCGCAGATGAACGGGATGGGCGGGATGCCCGGCATGCAGCTGCCCATGGGGCTTCCTGGGCTGCCCATGGGCATGAACATGCACATGCCGTTGAATATGAACCAGGCTGTCAACCCGCAGAGCGGCTCGTCAGGCGACGTGGAGATGCCCCAGGCCCCCGTCAGCTTGGCTGCCGCTCCAGTCCTGAAACCAGCCCGAGCGTTGCAACCCAAGGGGGGACGTGGAGGCCCGGGCTTTGTGACGATTGCGAGGAAACCGGAGGAACCCGAAGTGAGCAGTATCTTGAAGTCACTGATGGACGAGGAGGCCAAGAAGAAGGAGAAGAAGCTCGAACGCAATCGCGACTCGGCGCGCGAGAGCCGCAAGAAGCAGCAGAGCTACGTGGAAACGCTGGAGAATGGCATCAAGCGCCTTCAGATCAACCGCGACCTCGTGCGCTCGTACCGATGGGGGGTGAGTGGCCCGGGCTTTGGCCCGTTGCCATGTCCGAAGTCGCCACAGATGTTCGACTGGAGGAACCGCGTCGAGGTGGTCACCGGCCAAACGGAGGCCTTCTCGACCATTCAGAACCCCACCAACTTCAAGGCGCTGATGAGGTTGAACCGACAGCGCCGCACGCTGGCGATGCAGCACCAAGAGCGGGAGCGGGCGGTGTGGAAGTGCTTTGTCGGGGTGGGAAGACAGCTCGCCGCCATGCGCACGCGTGTGCTTCAGGTGCAGATGCTGCGCACGTTTTCAGGGAACCCACTGGCGATGGAGCTGGACGCCGAGCTCAAGCTCACGGCCGACCAGAAGCTGCAGCTCCAGTGCCACGCCCAGCAAATGTTTAACCAGGAGGTCGTGGAGCTCACCAAGCTCTTCAAGGTGTTCTTTGCGCTGCGCAACGAGGCGCTTCGATTGAACCTGATGTCCCCGTCGCTGGAGCGCTACTTCCGCGACGCGTGCTCGTTCGACCAGCTACAGAGGCTGCTGCAGTGGACGGAGAATTACCGCACCGTCATCGAGACGGATCTCTCCCTAGACGAAGTTTAAAAGCCTTTCAGTGCAAATAGTTGTGAAATTAACTTCGGCAGATGGTGGAAAACATCGGCAACATTTTTGGCTCGAGTATGTTCATTTTTATTTAGGGTATGTGAAATTCAGTGTTTTGGGTTCATGGACGAATACTTCCTCTGTCCGGAAATGATCCGAGCAAGGCATGATGCCAGGTTGATAGGTTTTGCTGGCTGGTCAAATTCGAGATATCATGTTGGACAGGGATTATTAGTTGAAGGTGATATTCTTATTCTTATCGTGGGAACAGGAGGGCGCTGCTGCGCCCTGACTCGTGAAGGAGATCTATTGCTTCAGCACGAACGAATGCCTCGCAAGCCAAGGATTCTGGAAGCAAGCCCGCTCGACGTAGTTTGTTCTTTCCCATATGTGGGATCGGGTAGAAGTAGGTTTTACCTGAAGTCGGTTGATACTTTTCAAGGTTTGTCATTCCTTCTCGTTTTAACGTGACAAAACTTTATGTTGACAGCTTTTCCGTGAGGTTCTGTTCGATATGAAGCAATTCCTGCACCAGTTCGTCCGCCGTTGGGCGAACCTCCGGTTGGAAAGCTTGGCACCTGAACATCAATAGCCGTACGGGTGTTGGTGCCTCGCTGTCTGCCGATGTGTTGTCGTCGTGGGTGTTGTTCAACATGGGGACATCCGTGTCGTCCATGACCGAGTGTTCGGCCGACGAGCACTCGTACGACGCCAGTTGCGCGAGCAGTACACCAAACGAGTAGATATCGGCTTTCTGTGTGTACTGCCGCCCGTCAAGAACTTCGGGCGCCGTCCAGACCGTCATGTCCATGTGAACTTCCTCGCCGGAAGCTTGTGAGCTTGAGCTGCTTTCTCCCGACACTCTAGCCGGAGATCCAGTCGTCGACGATGAAGACTCCCCACTGTGCTGCTTGTGAGACGAGGACCATCGGCGTAGAGCACTGCAGCATGTGAAATCCCCAAGCTTGACGTTCCAGTCGCTGCCGAGGAAAACTTTTCTCGAGCTGAGGTTGCCATGAAAGAGTGGCGGAGAGAACGAGTGGAGGTACTGCACGGCCTGAGCGACCTCGATCGCAACGGACAACTTGCTCTTGTAGACACTGGACGAGTGCCGCCAGTTCCACCGATCAGGATCGTCGGCAACAGCGCTTTCGCCCTCTGACGGAAGAAKATCTTCTTCGTAGTCGTCRTCCTCACTRCCATCTCGAATCATCAGATCGGCCAGTGCTTTGTCSTTCCACCCGACTCGTTTGAAGTTCTCTGCAGGACGTCGCTCGGACTTCWGCTGCAACGACTGTCGATGAGCCTGGACGAACGAGTTCAGGTCGCCTTGGTCCATGWATTCCATCACCATCGCGACGCCMGAGTCCTCGGTTTGCTCGGCAAAACCATCCATTTTGACGAAGCCATAGMMTGCAACGAGCTGCGGATGCGACAGCTCGGAGCTCAGACGAATTTCCGCCATGAACCGCAWCAACTCGGGCGATGCGCTGCTGCCGTGCTTCCCRCWCTYGTGCTTGGCGACACTCAGAGCTTTCAACATGACGGTCTTGTCCTGGTACACRGCTTTCAAGTAGATAAACGGCGAGGAGTTCTCTCGATCGCCCGCCGTTTCGCACGTAGCAGATGCCASGAGTGCTCTGTGTCTGATCAACGACTTGTCGACTWGGTAGCGGTCAAGTTGTCGCTCAAGACGAGCAAACGGATCATCCATTCGCTCGGTTTTGGCTGGAGAATCCTCATTGTGYGCGGATGGCTCGGAGTCTGGCTGAATGGAGTTTGCATCGGTCACCGTCGAYGGATCGGACGTCAGTAAGYGCCGAACTTCCTCATCAGCTTCGAGACTGGCGTTTTCTCGCCARAACTTCTTCCTTCCGCTTGCAGTCTTCGTCCTTTTCCCYTTCTCCTCAGAGATCCCACCAACTTTGCGTCGTASGCACAAGCAGAAGGCGTTCACCAAGAGCAGTAGCGTCAAGGCCGCGAGCAAAGCTGCGGCCCCGAGGAGAAACCACGACCGACGCTGATGGAGCGTCTCCTTAAGTGCGAGCCGCTCCACTTGGCTGGCCGTGCTCTCCGTTCCCCACATGGAGCCCGACGTCGACGCTTCCATGACGACGCTTTGATACTTGGTGGCGAACTCGCTGTCTGAAAGCACGCACAGCATCGTATCCTGCACGTATCGCGGGTTGGCGTTGGCATCCGAGCAGCTGAGCCTAGAGGTAGCGGAAACTTGCCAATGCGTCAACTTGTCGAACATGTCGGCGTCACGGAGTCGCACCTCAAACTCTTGCAGGACGCTTCCAGCTTGGGCGGAAGGACTTGTACCGCTCGTCTCGGCAACTGATACTGTTGGCGTAGTAGTTGCCGTAGCGATCAGCGTCAAGTGCGTTAGCGAGTCTGGAAAAATGACCCCCCTGACTAGAGTGATGGGATTGCTGGACAAGGTGAGCGTCGTAATGGAGCTCGGAAAAGAGAAGTTTTCTAACGTGGCAACACGAGCGTCCACCACGTCCCTGAGTGAAGAGAATGAGCCAGACAAACTCACTGAAAGAATGCACAGCACTTACAATTCAACTAAGTTGGAGAGCGACGAGACGCTCGATATCGAGCCGATGGGATTGCCTGACAAGTTGCTGTTCCATGCAGATAGGATGGAGTTAGCACGTTGAATCACCTTCAGGATATCAGCCTAGATAACGTACAGATATTGAAGCGAAGACGGAAGTTCTGCACCGTCAATACCTCCAAGAGCGTTGGTTGCCAGATCCCTGGACGAATCAATTCATCGTAAGCAATGTGCTCAGGCTTCAAAAGGTAATAGCGCTTGGTCCGTACAATACTTTGAGAGATACCGGAAAACTGAACTCATCAATCGTCGGAATGCTGTTGTTGGACAGGTATCTAATACCAAGAAACGCAGCGCCCCTGTTAGCGTGCCTTTCTACCTTACAACGTAATATCGCCGCGCACAGCTTTGAGATGTTGCTATTAGCCGAGAAAGCGCGAAGTTCGTTGTTATCCAGCCGTCTGCTCCCATACAAGGAACAACAACTCGGTAATCATGGCGAAAGGCTCGTAACCAACATCCCTGGACGTACACGGTGTCCACCGCCGGAAGACTCGTGACTGCTGCGATGCCCTGGTGCCGCAAGTCCAGCGCCCGCACCCCTGCACGCGTCGTGGCCTTCACGATGCTGGACTTGCAGGTCGAAGCGACTGTGATGTCCACGTTGCTACTTGACGTTTTAGTGGCGTTGGAGCTGGCGACGGTCGTGACGCTCGGGCAGGACGAGGAGCTCCCCTCCGCTTCTCCCACGTCCACCGCTCGGACCCAGTCCCCAACCGCCAATAAAAGGACGAGGAGAGACACCAGGACATGACGGTGCAAGTGATTCATGCTCGACACTCGTGGTAGTCAGTCTATGTCGGTCCAAATTGGATAGTCGAGTCCATAGTGAACCCAAGTGAAAGTAATACATTATGTATTCCAGTTCGAATTAAATGAAAACCTGTGACGTGTGGTGAAGTGCATGTCGTGCAGCTTTACCAGATGTGCACCTTGAGCGACTTCTTCTGCGCGCGAATGGCCTTTTGCTGGCTCCACCCGGTGAGCAGCGTCTCCTTATTGACTCGTTTTCTCTCTGCCAGATCCTGGCGGTCGATGTCGTCCTGCAATTGCAGTTTCGAGATGAAATAGGCCGACTCAGCTTGGTCCAGTGTCCGCCGGTCCTTCTTGAGCTCGGCCTTGGCCGCCACCTGCTCTTTCAGGCGCTGGTTAAGCTTCTTCTTCTCGGCGCGTCGAGTCTCGTCGCTCATCTCGCGCTCCAGCGGCAGAATTTTGATCTCGCGGTAGGCGCAATGACCGGCCGAAGTCGATTTCTGCCGTGATCGCCTGCGCTTCTCGTCGATCTGGTTGCTGAGGAACGCATTGAGCTCCCGGCGAGCCACGGACTGCTCCGCCCGCTTCTGCAGGTCTCGAATCTGGACGACGCGCTGTCGATTCGCCCTCATGTCGTTGAACTGGTCGTCGACGCGCTTCGCCTGCTCAATGTTGGTCAGCTCGCGCTGAAACGCGGCTTGCATGACTTGATCATGGCTCGGACGAGCCTTGACCCCTTCATGAGGGACACGCGGCTCAGGGATGAGGAACCGCGGCAAGATCTGTCGGCCATTCAGCGGAGCAGCTTCAGAGCTGCTGCTGCTGCTGGGGATTGTGGGCTCTTCCAGTTCCTGGCGAGGCTTTCGATGCCTCTTCTTCTCCTTAGTCACCTTCGTATCATCCTCATCTTTATAGCCGTTGTCTCTTCTATCAGGAATCCCGCGGTGGTTCTGTGTGGCGAAGGCATCTCCATGTAATGACGTACTCGATCCTACCGCTTGGAGGGGATGCATCGAGCTGCTCGGAGCTTTGAGCGCGCCATCCAGGGACGTTGAGCGCTGCAAGTTCAAAGGCTCTAGCGCCCTACCCGTGTCACTCTTCCTAGACGGAGGAGAGATCTCCACTGGAGCGCCCTGCGCCAGCGCTCGAAGCAGACTGGAATCAAACGTGAACGAAAGAAACTTGCCGTCGAGCGTGAAGCTCCCGGCGCCTGGAAGCGCCAATCTGCCGCTGCACTCACCTTGCTGCAGCTTGTTCCCCACAAACGCGAGGATAGCCTCTAGAGAACGACGTGTTTGATCCGATCCCAGCCCAGCGTCGTTGCCCAGAGCAGCCATGCTCACTTCGGCGGTTGCCGTGAGTGGAGCCGGTGGCGGACGATGGCGCAGCCCGATCCCGTACGTTGCGGCGAAGCGATCTGCGAGCAGGAACACGGGCGCGACGGACGTCTGCGCCTTGTAGAAGCCGAACCGCCCCAGTTGCAGTAGCGACACACCTTTGCGTTGCTGGAGTCGTCGAGCCACATGCCGGCCTAGCGCCTGCCACACACCAGAGACCGACGAGCCTAGCAACACTTCGAACTCGAATTCTGACGACCGGAGCTGCTGCGCACAGGCCGCCAGCAGATCTCCCGTGCTCGCCATCATGTTGCGGCTTACAAGCCCAACGTCTACTGCTCGGTGGCAACTATTCCTAGCATTAACCGGACTTAGCGTGCCGCGTCTTCAATGCAAGCGTCCGCTGTTCGCGGTTGAGTGAATAGGCAAAGACTTGCCCACCGAATGTACTTGCTAGAAGGGTGTCGCTGTCCACCTTGCAGAGGCTCGTGAACATGCGCTTGGCGCCATCAGCGTGGGCTTCCGCGAGCAGCGACTGCGACGACGGGTCCCACACCTTCACGGTCCCATCCTTGGATGCCGTCACCGGGAGCATTGGCAGAGCCCTTGACTCCAGTTCCACGTCCATTTCGCGCTTGGCTGAGGAGCTGGGCAGGAAGCAGCAAGCTGTTGCGTCTTGCTGGTGGCCCTGGAACTCGACGACCTGCTTGCCCGTTCGTCGATCCCAGACTCGAGCCTCGCAGCCGACGCCATTGAAGCCCTTACTCGACGTCAGCAAGTACGTGCTGTCCTTGTCATTGCCGCGGTCGTACGCGGCAATGCTGAGTGGGAAGTAGATAAAGCCCCGCAGCGTCTGAGCAGGTACACGCAGCGGGGTGCGGGGGTCCCAGAACTTGACACTCAAGTCCTCGCTGCCCTGCGCAACGAGAGCCTCGCCTGGCAGCCACGTGGAGCACGTGACAACATTCTGCGGCGTCGTGTTCTTGGCTGCGATGTGGCTCGTGGTGAGGTCCCAGAAGGTGGTCTGGGTGTCTCTTCCGCCCGAGCACAGCCTTTGTTCGGCATCGTCCACCGCCACAGTCGACACGTTCAGCTGGTGGCCGCGCAGTACAGTGGTCGTCTCCGAGGCGGGTTTGTCCGTGACTGGGGTGATGGCTACGGTGGTATCTCGTGAGCACGAGTAGATCATCTGCATCTTCTCCCCTAGCACAATGCGATTCACGGCACGAGAGTGCGGCGTCCAGACGTTGACGGGGGAAGCTGCGGCGGTTTGCCATCCGAGGCGCTGGATGGAGCCGTCCTCCCATCCAGTGAGGCAGTCACCGTCCAGGAACGGGCTGTACGAGACGCAATTAAGTGCCAGCTCATTGTCGTCTGCCGCTGTAGCAGCTTGGTCATCTGCGCCCGTCGGCGTTGAAGCAGCTCCGTCCACGACCGTCGGGGTTGCTTCCTCCACTTTCCAGTTGGCGAGCTTGCGGGGCGACCGGTTGCCGTCTTTAGACGCGCACGCGCCCATGATGAACACGAGCTGCCCAAGTGTCCGGTCAAGTATGTCGAAGGGCAAAGTTGCACTGTCCTCTCTTCAATTACAGCCGTTTTTTTTCTTTACACATGGTGTTGACTTTTGGGTGTACACATACTTTTGCGAATTGGAGATTGCGGCTGACGCCACTCGCTATCATGTCCGCTACGAACCAAGTCACGCGCACTACGATCCAGGTGCGCGTCGTTGTCCTCTGGACGAGATGCTGCCCCACTCACTCCAACTGAATGATCGTTGTGTTGCTGGGTGTTGTCGATGCACAGCTGTACCGCGACTGCCTGCGTCTGGCCAAGCACATCGGCGGCAACGTACGTGGATTTGCTGGCCTGGGGCACACCCGGATTGCTGCTGACTTGGCGTCGTGTGTGTGAACAGAGCAAAAAGGGCCAGGCCATCAAGGAGATGGTACGACAGGAGTTCCAGAAGGGCCGCAGCGAGACGGACCCCGAGAAGATCGAGGCACTCAAAGCCAAGTATGTTGTCTGGAAAAGCGGCAGTTGAGGTCTTGCTGTTTTGAGGAGCTAACTGCCGCTTGTCTTTCTTTCGTCCAGTGCCGTCCGCGGGCTTAGTAACTACCTGATGATGGCCAACTCGAGCAAGGACAAGCGGCTGCACGACGCCATGAACAAAAAGACGCCGCCCAAGGACGACAGTCCCAAGCAGGCTGAGTTCCGGGACCTGTAAGTTCGAGCGACACTGACGTGTTAAACGAACGGAGTTTCAGACCCCATAGTGAGTGTAGTATGTTCATGTTCTGAAGAGCTACATGCCACTAGGACTCCGACGCCAAGACGGTCGTTCAATGCACTGGGCGAAGAGCTCTCCGTAGTAATTTGCAATCGACATTACATGGCTGTGTTAGCTTCGAACTCCACGAGTTGCATACAGGACTATTTCTCAATTTTGGTCTGACCAAAAGTAAGCCAAATCACAAATCTGTCACTCATCGATCAACCGATTCCTCGTAATGAACCGCCGAGCACTGGCCCGGAAGGCAGCAGGCGCCAAGATTGTGGGCCCTAACGGCGCCACTGGGGCGGGTGTGGACCATGTGTCCAAAAAGCTGGATCAGCAGTTGGAGGCTGGCGATTTCTACGGTGCGTTGCAGATGTACAAGACGCTGTTCATGCGCTTCCTCAAGGGGGACGAGCCCAGCCTCGAGCAGCAGGAGAAGGCGGTGGCGTTGGCACTGGACGCGGCGCTGCAGCTCATTGCGCATGACCAGAACACGGCAGCCATCGAGATGGCCAACCTCATGGTCTCCGTCTTCGCGGACTTCCACCACAAGGTGGACGATAGCCACAAGCAGCGCATCCGCCAGATCGACGCCGCCTTCCAGCCCAAGCCGCAGTTCGCGGCCGATCTGGCCGTGTTCCTCAAGAACGCAGTCAAATGGTCGGCGGCTGAAGGCGCTCGTAAACGCGGAGACCCGGAGCTGCAGCTGCTGCTTGCGCACGCATACCGTACGGCGGGCGACTTCACGCGCGCTATCAAGCACTTCCTGCACGCCGAGAGCCCAGAGGAGATGGCAGACGCGCTCTACCAGTGGTCCACAAAGGGATATCCTAGTGAATCCGATCTGTACCTCGCTCGCACTGTGCTGCAGTAAGTGGCATTGACAGCCGTAGCAAGGAGATCGAGGAACTGATGTATATTTTGTGTGTTGCTTTTGCTGCTGCAGACTGCTGAGTCTGGAGAACCTTCGGGACGCCAATAAGGTGTACGAGGCGTACGTGGCCAAGTGCAAGGATAATGGACGCCCCGTCGACCTGCCACTGTTCAACTTTACGCGGTTCTTGCTGCTGACCCTGGAGGCAAGTACTTCTAGGGGGAAAAGATCGTGGCTTATTGTACTGACGCCGTTCTTGGTGGTGCTATTTGCTCGCTAGCGCGACGCACTGCCCCTCTTCCAGATGCTCCAGGAACGCTACGCACCGGCCCTCGCTCGCGATAGCAGTCTCAAGAGCGTACGTACTGTACTACGTGGCTGAGCATTTTGAGGTTCTTAAGTATTGAGGTTTTTTGTCTTTTGCTGCCCACAGTATTTAAGCGTCATCGGGCAGAAGTTCTACGGACTTCAGCCGCCGCGATCGGGCCTGAGCTCTCTGCTTGAGATGTTCTCCGGTGGCATGCAGTAGCTCGCTCGCTTTGCGTCGTAGAATGGCTCACCGGACAGAATGGGGTACACCTTTCAGTGAAATAAAGAGTCAAGTCCAAGAAAAGGTTGCATTCCAACGTCCAACTCGCTTCACTTCCTCGACGCGGTAGCAGGTCGGTAGTAGTCGACACCAGGAGAGTTGGCAGTCGCTGGCTTCGCAAGGGCTCGCGCCTGCTTCTCGATCTCTTCAATGCGCAACAGCGTGGCGGACTTGATGGGCATGATCTTGGGTTTGCACAGCACTTCGGTCAGATTCCCACGCTCCGAGTAGACCAGCCCCGCCTTCGGGAGCACCTCCTGGATCTGGACACGCTGCGACAAGACCATCTCACTCAGACCCACGCACTCACGCAGCCACCAGACCGCTGTGCTCTCCACAAACCTGCATGCTTCTTCTGAGATCTCTGAAAGTGACCCCTCAAAATTATCGAATTATCGAAACGGCAAAACTTATGTGTATCGTTTTTCCCAGACTCTATCCACTCTATCAACTTATGCCTTGCTCTTCTTGTGTTTCTTGGTCTTCTTGTCGGTCTGTTGCTGCTTGGACTTCCGCTTGAGGTTTTCGACCATGGCGGTGAGCGTGTGCTTGGCAGTCGAATCCGCCTTGGCCGGCTGGGCCTGCGACGCAGAAGCAGACGCAGCCTGGTCGTACCGTTGCCGTCGCTCCTTGAAGATGGCCTGCGTGGCCTCCGTCTTCTTAAACTTGGGGTCGGTCGGGTCCAGCTGGAACTGCGAGCCCTTGTGGTACAGCGCGGTGAAACGCGGGTCGGCCGCGTCGAACTCGAAGCCCTCCTGCAGGCCGCCAGCGGCCTTGTGCTTGGCCAGCTTCTTCATCTCCTTGGCGCGGCGCTTGCCCTTGAGAGACTTGACCTTTTCCTGCTTGGCGATCTTCTTCATGTCGAAGTTGCGCTCGCCCTGGTCGCTGTCGTCGTCTTGACTGTCCCCTCCGGTGATGGCGTCACGCAGCAAGGCGGCCTCCTTCGCCCCTCGTCCCTTCTTCTTGAGCACTTCACGCTGTTCGCGCTCCAGCTGCTTCTGGCGGGCGCGCTTGTCGTGCAGCTTGCGGTTCTTCTCCTGCTTCTTCTCGCGCGTGTAGCGCTCGAACGGCGTCTCGTTCGCCTCCAGTTCCTTCTGCTGCTTGGCCTTCAGCACGTCTCCTGCGCCAGGGGTGAACGACATCTCCATCTCGCCCTCCTCCTCGTCGCTGCTGGCTCCCAGACCTCCTTCAGGGGCGTCGTCCTCGTCCTCGTCCTCCGCGTCGCTGCCCAGCAGCATGGACCGGTACCGACTGCGCAGCTTCTTGATCTTGGCCTCTTTCTTCGACTTCTTCTTCCTATCAACCACAGCGTCCTCCGCGCCTTCCTCTTCGCTGTCGTCGCTGTCGTCCTCCGCCTCGGAAGCGTCCGACACGTCCGACGCCAGGTACGCCTTGAAGTCGTCGTCGTCCGCGTCCTTCCACTCTGTCGGACGCGTGAGCAGCTCCAGGCGCTGGTCATCGTCCTCTTCCCACGTGAGCTTGATATCTGTCTGCTGCAGCGCCAGCGTCGCGAAGATGGCGGGCTTGTAGCGATCAGGCACGCCATCGCACGACTCCTTGGGCGGATTACTGAAGCTCGTGTCGTCCGGCACGTAGCGCAGGTCGAGCAGGTTGGACGACGTCTCGTACTCGAGCTGGTCGCACTGGTCAAAGATCGTGCTGGCCGTCTTGACCGAGTCGCACGTGACGACAGCGTAGTAGTATCTCAGCTTCTGCAGCTCGTACGTGCGCAGCTTCTCCGTGTCGAAGCCTTCGCCGTCGTTCTCGAGCGTCACGCTCTTCTTGACGCCGAGCGGGTCGTCCGAGTCGTACTCTTCCTCTCCTCCCGCTTCGTCGTCGGCCTCTTCATCTCCAGTGTTGTCGCTCTCGTCGTTGTCCGCCTCCTCCTTCTCTTGCTGCTCCTCCCCAGTCGCCTCCTTCGCCTTGTCTTCTTCGTCCCAGAGACCCTGCGGTCCGTGCTGCTCCTCCTCCTTCTGCAGTCCAGCAACGTTAGCGCCACTTTCCCCCATCAAACGACAAGCCACGCACGTACCATCTTCTCCAGACCGTAGTCGGACGGGTAGATCGTCACGTTCTGCACCGCTCCCGTGGCCGGAGCGAACGACTGACAGAGCGCGAACAGATCCACGGCGCGGATGCGCGTCCAGTCGCAGTTGAGCACCGCGAAGCGCTTGGTCTCGTCGCCCATAGGGATGTCCTCTTCCTCCTCCTTGGCGGCCTCCTCCACCTCGTCGTCATCACTGTCGTCCGAGTCCGAGTCGGAGCTGTCCGAGCCCGACTCGAGCTCGCCGCGCGCCATGCGGTTCAGGTAGTCGAGCCGCGAGAGCTTCTCCTTGTTCTTCGCGACGGTCGCGACTGCGTCGCCATCGTCGTCGTCTGAGCTCGTGCTGGACGAGGCCTTGGCCGTAGCCTTCGGCTCCTCCTCTTCTTGTTGCTCCTCCTCCTGCTCGTCGTCCTCCAGACGGTAGAACTTCTTCAGCTCGTTTTCCTTCTTCTCGATACGGCGGCCGTACTTGTCGTATTTGCCCTGCACGCTCTGGAATCGCTCGTCCTGGAGCGCCCCGGCGAAGCGCCCGTCCAGCTGGAGTTTGTTCTTGCGCTTCGAGTTGCGCGCGAACCTCTACACAGCGCCAGGAGCCGAGTCAGCCCAAACGATTGCACCCATACACACACATAGATACTATATGCCTTACTGGGTCATTGTGCACTTTCTGGAAGCGCTGGTCGCGCACGGGCTGGTCGCTCATGCTGGTCACAAGGCCGGAAGTTGAATTGACTTGGCTGCTGGCTGGCTGTGGTCTTCCCTTCGCAAAATGATATCGTAGTACCGTCACCGAATTTGGATTCAGATTTACAGGTTGACAACTCTCGCCTCACGGTCATCATCTGGTCCACTAGCTTTGGGTGTGCACGGCTTCCTGTGGTATGACTCACTCCGCGACCTGCAGCGCACACCGGAAGCCTGTCGACTGATGCCGAGACCGACGGAGCCCAAACGGCGCAGCGAGCGGCTATCGGCTTGCATCAAATCGCTCTTGAGCATGCATCACGGCAGTAGAACCAACAGCAGCCGCTTCACCAACCCGTTCGAGCCTCTATCACTATCGTCCGAGGCCGTGGTGGAGCTGGAGACGCTGGCACGCACGCTGGTGACGCGCAACATGGCCGCGTACGAGCGAAGGCTTCGCCGTAGCGAAACGGTGGACCCTGCGCACTGGAAGCTTATGTTCCAGCAGGGAGGACTGCGGTCTTATGCAAAGCGAAGTAGCCAACCGACGTTCGGCTTCGGAGAGGCCATCGGCGCCGCCACCGGCCACCTGGACAGACGAGCGCCTGTGTTCACGCAGGACAAGACGACCAACGTGCCGTCCATTGTGGTGGCTGGCTCGGTAGAAGGAGAGCTGGATGACACCATGTACGGCTTCATGTGCCCCACGCTGGACCAGATGCGCGTCAAGACGTCGTACGTTGAAGACGGCCTGGTGCGTGGCAGTGTGCTGGCCACGCTGGTGGCGCCCACAGTGGAGAACCCGTTCGCGTCGGTCACTGTCAAGTGGATGGAGAAGGGCCAGCCTGCACCTGCGCGTGCTGTGGTCAAGAACCGAGACTACGTGTACTTGGAGGCCACAGGCGTCGAGTTCCTGCGCAACGGCGAGCGCGTGGGCTACCAGCTTGTGCACTCGATCCAATTCCCGGAGACGCCCGAGCGAGCGTCCACGAGTCGTGGGAACATGTCCGTTTGCGCCTTCTACAGGCAGAAGAACAGCAACGAAACGGATGTCCACGTGAAAGGCTTCCTCGGTCCCTCGACTGGCCTGGAGAATGCGATTGTCACGCGCTCTGTCGCCCGAGCGCTGCTGTCCGTGTCCAGGAACGTGCATTGCTGCCAGATGAAGAAGATCCAGTGGGCCTTACGACGGCGACATCGCTCTGCTTCACGGGAGAGCCGAACGCCAACAGACTTGACTGACGGGCCGTGCGTGGCCTGCGGCAGAAAGCGCTCTACTGTCTCCAGCTTGCTCACCGCCGCTGCCAACAGGATGACTACGGGCAACAACTTCCGCTGGCGACGTCGGTGTAAGCTGTGCGAGCGCTACGTTTGTCCAGACTGTCGTAGCCAGCACAAGTTGACGGCTGTGCTACCCGACCAGCGCTTGATGCAGCAGCAAGTGGCGCTGTGTGGTGGTTGTCTGGAGAACGCGCTCACCCTGAAGGCCGTTGATGTGGCTCGCGACGAGCTGAAACGTAGACGCTCCTCGCTTTACGAATGGCGAGACACGGACGCCACCACGACAAGCAACGAGCTCAGCTAACATGAGAAATAATACTTCGAATTTAACCGAAGTGGCCGTGAATCTCAATAATACTGTAGGAGAAAAACTGTGTGGTGTACTCAAGATACTTTGGTGGCGACTACCAAAACCAGCCTTGCTGTTGCTTGCGTTTTTCCTACAACCACCACAGAAACGGCAGAAAATCAGCTTAGATGCAGGCCTCAAAGGTGAAAAACATCTAAAATTTCCAACCTGAATGGAAGTAATTTCCGCTGGTGTGAAGTTGAGAACGGTGGCGATGGCCTTCTCCATGTGCTCCTTGGCCTACGTACAAACACAGGCATTAGAACAGCCACCACAGCAGCCGTTTCTTTCTCACGTACCTCGTCTTGGTCCGAAGCCATGTACTTGTACACTATATTCTTCAAATACTCGTTCGTCTTGGTGGCGTTGGGCGTCTCGAACCCCGACAGGCTGCTGTTGGACTCCATGCTCATGCGACGAACGCGAACCTCCTTGGAGCTGTTCGTGCGGCTTGTGGTATTACTTCCACCGCCGTTTTCGCTGTAGTGCGCTTGGATGTCGTTCAATTCCTTCTCCTTCTGCTCCACAGCGTTCAGTGCGCGCTTCCGGTACTGTGCAAACTCCTGTCGTAGCGACTGCAGGTCGCCATTGCCACTGTCACTTCCGTTCGTGAATGCTCCGCTAGTCATCAGCTTTAGCTCCTCCAGTTTCTTTTCCAGCTCTTGCTTTTCGCGAACAGATTGCTCGTATCTGAAGAAAATTAACGACCGAGTCAGGCAACCCAACCCACACGAAATGCTCTTAACGTAACATACCTCTCTCTCCACTCCATCGCGAGGACGGTCTCGCCCATCGTACCGCTGAGTTTTTCATAATCCTTCATGAGCTTCTCAAACTTCCGTCGCCAGTCGGATTCCTGTAGATAAATCAATCAAAGAAATACACAGCAGGAGTGAGTACACGCACAATCAATTGCAGTGCAATCGAAGTAAACCCCACCCGCTCTTCCGCTTCCGCTTGGGCCTTTGTAAGCCGCCGGATCTGTGCCTTTGACGACTGCAGCTCCCCAGAAAGATCCGTCTCTGAAATCTGCTCCGTCTGCTTCGCCATCACGTTCGCGCTCATCTGCAGTAGCAGCATACAGTACAAGATCTTTCAGTATACTGATAAAATCAATGTGACTTTATCCACCTAGTAACAAACCTTTCGGATCTCGGCGTCCTTTTGCTTGCGCGTGATTTCCGAGCGAACGCGATAACGACGGAACTCCTCCTGTACGCGATCAATCTCCTCTTTGAGGCTCTTTTTCTAAGTACACAGACAGAAGATCAAACGTAAGGCTAGGACTTCCGACATCCACCGTATCCAAGAACCCACTTACCACCCGCTCCACTTCATACGGCGTCATTGAAAGCTCCGGAAGCGTCAGAGGTTCCCCAGAGGCTCGGCTCGCGTACGCCTGGATCTCCGCTTCATTGCGGAAGCAGTGCCAGGCCAAGTCCTTTGAGTCGTCGAACTCGCTCTCGTCCGCGTACTCGACCAGACACCAGAGCAAGTTACCATGGGCTACCTTGTGCAGCAGCTGCCTCGGGTCGCGCGTGTCGGCGTCTACGAACCACGAGTGGCTGGTCTGTTGGCTCGCGTTCAGCTCCTCCCGCAGCTTGTGGATGGTCTCGTCCTTGTCCGCCAGCTCCTGCTTGCTGTTGTCGATGCTGCGCTTGGCCAAGGCCAGCAGCCGCTTCAGCTTGTTCTCCCTCTCTTCCATTTCCTGCATCTTGGCGTTCTTCTTGGCCAGCAGCTGCTCCACGCGCGCGCCCCGCTCCTTCCAAGTGCGTAGCTGCGCCACTACGTCCGCCCCGCCATTGGAGCGCGGCGGGGACGGTTGCTGCGGCGGTGGCGTCTCCTGCGGCGTCTCGGGCTCCTCCGACTCAGTCTGTGGGTCTGCGGACACGTCACCAAAGCGGCAATACGCGGTCAGTTACGCGCTCCAATGGAGACACAGGAACAAGACGACGCACGTACAGTCCCCCTTTGCCCTCTTACCTGTGGCTGGCGCCTCGGCCGGCGGCGAGTCGGCGGTGGCCTCCATAATGGAGAAACGCGTGTGCCGGGAATCAAAACTTCAAATGCTACAGTATCGCAAGTTACTACTTTTGTCTAATAGCTCTGATAGGATAGTCTGTACTGTCTCCTGTATCGCATGTTACTACGTTTGTCTATTTTAATATTAAAATAATTGCTCTGATACTGTAGGATAGTGCATTCGCTGCAATCATTCAAACCCGGAAGATAGTATTGTATAACCTGGTGGAAAATGGACGTGAAGAGCATCGCCGCGAAGTATGGCGGCTTGCCGGCGCGTGTGATAGCTCGCGCGGAGGAGAACTGGCGCGTGACGAGTGCAAAGAAGTCGAAGGGGATGGACCCGTTCGCAGGGCCTGTGGCCTGCATCGTGGTGGCGGCGCGCGCGCTGGAGGAGGCTGTGGACAAGAACCTCTTGGCCAGATGCGCGGGCGCCAATCGGAGGCTTATAGAGCCCACGGTGCGCAAAGTTCTGGACGCTGTAGGCGTGCGATCGGTAGTACAGACGACACCCACCGCGCTGTGCATCAAGCTCGGCTGTGAGGCGCTGGCGGAGCAAGTGGGTCGCGTGCTGGACGAGTACAGGGCGTTTCTGGGGCAGCAGGCGGCGGCCAACCGACGCAAGCGGAGCAAGGCCGTGCAGAACCTTGCCATGGGCTCCACGAATGCCCAGGACCCAGTGTTCACGGCCGCGTGCTTGTATGCAGTGAGCAAGCAGGCTAAGGTCAGATCTGCAGGGGTAACTTGGGGGGATCTTGACGCGCTGCTGACGAGGATTCTGGATGTGTAGATGAACGTGAACCAGGCCAGGTTGCTGGAGGCTGTGTGTGGCAATGCCAGCTCCTTTGGGTCGATTGTGTCGTCGATTGAGGTCTGTACAGCATTTCTGGGTGGTGGGGTTTGCTGCCTGCTCATTTTCTGCTGTGGTGGTACGACAGACACAGTGTCAGGCTTCGTTGAGCAGTGCGGTCATGGATCGGAAAAAGCGCCGAATTAATGCCGCTGAGAGAGCGGCTAGGCTGCTGACGGAGCAGCAACGTGTGGAGCAGTTAGAAGCGGAGGAGCGTGTGAAGCGACAACGGACGAGCCTCGACGGTGAAATGACCTCTCCGCCCAAGACGCTGGCGCAACAGCGTATTTTACAAAAGCTACGAGAATCTCGCGGAGATGCTGCGCCAGTACAGAGCCCTGAGTCATCCCGGATGGGCGTGACAGTCGCCACGCCGGAGGAATACGCGGAATGGAGAGCAAAGGCGCTGGCCTTCATACGCAACAAGAAGGAACAGGAGAAAATGGAGGGCAATGGTCCCAATACAGATCACCTCACAGTAGTGACCTGATCGCCGCTGGGGGTGTAGTTTCAAAAGCAAGGCTTCCTATCATATGAATCCTATGAGAGCGAGAGAGTTATTTTTCTTGTTCAAAACTTGCGTGTAAACCGAGATCGGTATTAATGCGCAATAAACCCATTATTGCATGCGTCCAGCAGCCAATCAGAATGTGCCAGATCACGTTTGACAAGCATGACAATTTGCCAATGTTGAAGTTGATTGTCGCTGGTTCATGCAAGTTCTTAGCACAATAGCTTTTCCCGTGTGGAAAACAAATAACACCAACAAAAGCACCATGGGCAACCTCGTGTCTCAATATCTGGAGTCTGCGATGGATCGCCTGGCAAACTACTGGACGAAGCCGAGCCGCATCCTCCTGCTGGGGCTCGACGGCGCTGGCAAGACGACGCTGCTGTACAAGATGAAGCTCGGTGAGGCGGTGACAACGATCCCAACCATCGGTTTCAACGTCGAGACGTTCAAGTACAAGAACATTGAGTTCACCGCCTGGGATATAGGCGGCCAGAGCAAGCTGCGGCCGCTCTGGCGCTTCTACTACGAAGGCGCGGATGCAGTGATCTACGTGGTCGACTCGGCTGATCGGTATCGGATTGACGAAGCGGTCCACGAGCTTCACCGAGTCTTTGAGGACGATGCGCTGCGTGACTGCAAGCTGCTGGTGCTGGCCAACAAGCAAGACCAGCCCGGCTGCATGAGCGTCGACGAGCTTCGCGAGAAGCTGCAACTGCACCGCGTGACCAGAAACCCAGCTCACATCTCGAAGACGGTAGCCGTGTCTGGACAAGGCGTTGACGAAGGCATGATGTGGTTGAGCAGGACCGTCACTAGCAAGTAGCGCAGCATTATCGTGTCGTAGCCAGCGTGAGGCGTTGCGGAGATAGCACTTTTCTTCACGTGAAGCATTAAGCAGACATTACGAGTACTGAAGTAGCCAATGACCATTACGTTGCTCATTATCATTGGGGCGAAGCCCCCCCTATAATCATGGGACTCGTATTTGCACTCGTATTTAGCGCATGTAGTTTTTACGAATCGGTAACCATAAGTTTTGAAAATKGGTTAGGGGATCAAGTTGGAATCGTGAGCATAGAGGCCAATTTAAACRCAAAAAAMCTCGGTTCACGAACAATTTGGTATAGGGACAAAAGGATGACCGTCCGTTCAGACTTCATCGAAAAGACGCGGATAAGAGCCGCCTGGTTGCTAAAAAGAGTGCAACTTTTAGTTCCACACTAAACGACCGTTCGCACCCGGCGCCTCAGAAAAGGCTTAAAACAGCATTTTTTGGCTGGCTTGTAGCAGGAGTAGGTGGGCTTATAGCCCCTAACAAGGGTCTTAATATGTAGCAAAACCTGCATATTTTGATATTTGTTAAAAAAAGGGTACAGACGTAATTACGCACTGTAATTTTTTGTTTGGCAGCGATGATTCGCCTGCGAGCCTCACAATATTATGCGCTTGTTGGTTGTGCTGCATGCACCAGTATGAGGCTGCTACTACCGTATACGAGAGTTGATGCAGATCGCACGGCAACGGAATGAACACTGGTGTTGCTGGAGTTTGGCTAGATTG
>KV737668.1:0-10386 GCA_000500225.2 Phytophthora pinifolia | reverse complement strand
CCTCGCGCAGTATCTGTGGAAAGGTGTGCGTGCCAGTGGCGCCGCCATTCTCAAGCAAGGTGATGGTGGTGCCGAAACGCCTGCGCGTTTCGCTTTATGGATCGGACGAAGTCTACTTTCGGTACTGCTGCTGCGGATTTACTTAGGCGCGGGTATCGCTATGAATTCACCGCTTTTTGAAGCCCTCGCGCTTTGGCCGAAGGCTGATGGTGCTGCCAGCAGGAACGGCGCATCGTAGGCGAGGTGGAGGTACTAGTGGTTTTACTAGTGCTGGCCTTCCGGCATTGGCTTCTTCGAACGCGACGCTTTGCAAGGATTTAGAAGGGGGCGTTACGTTGAGGATACCGTTTAAAATGACATGGTTCGGATAGGGTTAGTGTGCGATAAGGCCCGCGAAGAAAATTGTTTGAGCGATGGGAGCATGTGTAGGAGTTCCTCACTCTTGGATTTGGCTTGCCGACGCCAAGTACATTTCTGTCATGGGGCGTGATTTGAACGACGACGAGGCTGAAGCTGCACGGCTTCTTGCAGAAGCAGATGAAGAGCTGCGCGAGCAGCAAACGGAGGAACAGATCAACGTGTACACGTCGATCGCGAAACTTCGCGACTTTGTGAAAGCTGAATCTCCTGTTGATACCGTGAACGTGACCGCGGTGATGTGTGTGCTGACGACCGAGAGGCTGGACAACAACAAAGGGACTCGCTTAACGTTGGTGGACGGGTGTATGCACCCGCACATCAAGGCGTACAGAGCCAAGCTGGCGAATATGGACACGTGTCGTAGTGATGCGCACGTGTTCAAACTGACGGTCTGGGACCCACGGAACCGCAACACTGGGAAGCCTCGTTTTCGTGTTGGCGGGATATACGAGTTCAAGAAGGTGCACTCGATCCAATTCTACCACAATCGCTTGCAAGGCAGCGTACAGTCCATGGGGGCGTCAAACCCGGGGCTCATTCAAGAGTTTCCCGACTTTGCCAGTGCCAAGCGAGCGAGGCTGAGCGAGCGTCCGGACGAAGGTGTCATGGATGAAGAGGAGGAGGAAGCGGGAGCAGCAACTTCGCTAGTGCTGTAGGTACATGGCAAACCTAGACAAGTAGGCCTTTGCCGCATTGGTTTCAGTCCGTAGGACAAATGAAGGCACGGACAGCGAATACAATGATAGGTACTTCCTATGCTTAGGAGTTAATCTTTGCGTTACATCGTTGCCGATGAGACGCAATTGATAGTCTCTTCACGTGCTGGGATGGCACTGGTAAAGACCAGTTAGATCTGAGGCAACAGTGACTGAGTCACTTCGAAACGTTCCAGGTGGTTAAGATGCCAAAGAAGCGGTGTGCACAGCGGCCGCTCGAGTATTACTTCAAGGGTTGCGAAGGAGACCGATTTAAGCAAGCTCGGTTCACTGAATCGCTGGTACGCTAGTTGTTGGGAGGGTGTGTGAGATGTTGTTAACGCTTGTGTATTTAGTTGTACGAGCGAAGATCAGTTGTGCAAGCTTATGCGGAGTTTGAACCGATTGTGCAGAACGATATCCGCATCGAGCTCGGGGTGAATTGAATGAGGTGCGCTTGTATCTGCGGTGACGACCTGCCGGTGCCTAACTCGGAAATGCGTCGTTCCAGAATGAATTTCCCCGTTGCTCGTGTGAAGCCCAGGACATTTGGCAGGCTACCTGTCAAACGCAGTGTGAAAATCGAAGCGTGAGTCCACTTTTGAGCTGTGGTTCTCAAGACACATTTAGTATCATGTACCTGTGTGCCCAGATGCAAGTGGAGTGCATTCGGGGTGCTTGTGCCAGCGGCCGAATGTGCAGCAACCAGCAATTTCAAGGCGGAGAATGCGCCCGGCTATTGCTGATGCGGTCTGAAGGGAAAGGAATTGCCCTGGCTGCAGACCAGACCATACTGAAAGGAGAGTTCATCATCCAGTACACGGGAGAGGTAATTCCGACTGCGGAGTACAAGATCCGTGAAAAGGTTAGTATGCGCGGCATTCGCATTGAGTCGACATGTCATCGCTAATGGACAACTCATACAGGGTCTCGTTAGAGCACGCCACTACTATGGGGTGGCCATCGGTGCGCGTGAAGTTATTGATGCACGGAACAAGGGCACACTGGCGCGATTCGCAAATCATAGCTGTACCCCGAATTCAGAGCTCCAGAGATGGGATGTCTGTGGGGAAATATGCTGTGGCCTCTTCGCTCTTGAAGACATTACCTGTGGAGGGGAAATCACTTTCCAATACGGTCGTGTCGTGCTTGGTTGACCGGTAAGTTATAACACTGCTGTTCGGAATTCAGATAAGCGCTTCTAATACGTTGGTGTATAGCCCAAGCGATGTGTTTGCGGTTCCGAAGACTGCGTTGGAATGATGCCATAATGAAGTGTACGACAAGGTGTGGATCACACCTGCGAACTTCAATCATTATTACTTATCGAAACGAAATGTACAGCGTATTCGCCAGTCACCCTCCCCTTCAGCTTAATTTTTTTTCTCATCTTGAAATCATACGCTACTCGTTTGCAGATACTAAAGCGATAGCGCAAGGGAGGGTTGTGTTTGGGCATTCGTCTCATCGGTTCCAGCTACTAAAGCGATAGCGCACAGCGCCACCGTTGGGTGATGTTGCGGCATGGTCGGCTTGAATGTCGACCTCCTCGCGCAGCATCTGTGGAAAGGTGTGCGTGCCAGTGGCGCCGCCATTCTCAAGCAAGGTGATGGTGGTGCCGTAACGCCCGCGGGTTGGGCTGCATGCTAAAGGCTGGGGCTGCTACTACCGTATACGAGAGTTGATGCAGATCGCACGGCAACGGAATGAACACTGGTGTTGCTGGAGTTTGGCTAGATTGTCGGAGCTCGCGCTTTGACCGAAGGTGGACGGTGCTCACAGCGGGGACAGCGCACTGAGCAATATGTGGGTAAGGTTGCAGTATGGTTGGCTTGAATGTCGACCCCCTCGCGCAGTATCTGTGGAAAGGTGTGCGTGCCAGTGGCGCCGCCATTCTCAAGCAAGGTGATGGTGGTGCCGAAACGCCTGCGCGTTTCGCTTTATGGATCGGACGAAGTCTACTTTCGGTACTGCTGCTGCGGATTTACTTAGGCGCGGGTATCGCTATGAATTCACCGCTTTTTGAAGCCCTCGCGCTTTGGCCGAAGGCTGATGGTGCTGCCAGCAGGAACGGCGCATCGTAGGCGAGGTGGAGGTACTAGTGGTTTTACTAGTGCTGGCCTTCCGGCATTGGCTTCTTCGAACGCGACGCTTTGCAAGGATTTGGAAGGGAGCGTTACGTTGAGGATACCGCTGAAACGGAGCGTCGCGCCTACCTTGCGTGCTCTCAGTCATGAGATGACTCTAATGTTTGATGATATCTGGCCGACGACTTCTGAACGATGCATAGAGGTGGTTGGATGGTGTCGTGCTTGTCAGTCAATTAAAGATGCCGAAGCCAGCAGCACGCGTGTCGAAGGTGGCAATCGCCGCGCTGAAGCAATTATCGAGAAAGCAATGTAAACGTTGTCCTCGAAAGCGACGACGGCAAGAAACCACGCTCGAAAATCAAGAAGAAGCGGAATCAACCGCGCGGCAACAACGTGCTAGCGAAACCAAGCAGCGGAATGCCGAGGCACAGAAGCTAGACGTTTTGATGAAGCGGCACAAACGGCAGCGCTCGGGTACTGTCCCGACTTCATCTGCGTCCGATACAGACGCGGAAGGTAAGAAGGTAAAGCGGCTGGCTGTTAGCGCTGAAATTGATAAAAACCTACCCTGTGTGCGCAGCGTTCTTTGATGCAGCCGACGCGCCTTTTCTTCGTATTTGCGGGAGTTGCGGGGAGCTCGCCAAATCGCCCCGGACCGTGCGGAAGCGGTTTGCTCCGGACAGTAAGTACTTCAAGCCACTTAAAAATTACGAAGGCATGTGTGAGGTGATACCGGAGGCTATCGTGTCGTCCACTGACAATACAGAGTATGTTTTCGTTTGCTGCCGTTGCAACACTTCACTGTCAAAAGGAGATACACCAAAGTTTTGTCGAGCCAGTGGCTTTCGAATATTTCCCGTTCCAAGTGAGTTGGCTTGCTTAAACTGGATGGAGGCTAGACTAATCGGGCTAGGTGTGTCGTTCACTACTTGCATTAATTTGTACAGCGAACAGCAAGAGTTTACCCGAGGTAACGCCGTAAGCTACTGGAACGACGTTCATAGCGTTACCTTGTCCTTGCCGAGGCCAATTAGCGAATGCGGAGTTATGTTGTTGCGATCCAAGAACAGTAGAGGTGACTCACTCGCACGGGTTCGCCCCGATTTGGTACATCGTGCATTGACTTGGCTAATTGCTAACAATCCACTCTACGCAAGCGTCCGTATTTCAGAGGAGAACTTAGCCGCGTTAGAGACGATATCAATGAATGATTCTGTATCTGCATTAGATCTGACGGAAGAGGAAGAAGCCGAGCTCAGGAACAGTACCTCACACGATGGACCGCGCGAAGGAAACTACGAAGATCCACCGAACTCACTTGCTATCGATGGTTCAGCAACTGACTCCAACGAACTAAACTCGGGGGCGTGTAGTAGTTACCCAAGATTAGCAATCAATGCCGCAAATTCGGATATTGTCATCGAAGAGTCTTTTGAGCTACAGGTCGAACAACCTGACGGTCTTACGGAGGCAGAGAGAATAATTCATGCTGTAAATACTGCAGCGGGCCAACCTGTATACCCAATTGGTGAGTTAAAACGCCAAGAAGATCCCATGGACGAGTACAAAACGAAAATGCTAATGCAAAACTGCTTTCCAACTCTGTTTCCAAATGGTGAAGGCGGATACAACCCATTGCCTGACTCTGAGTATCGAAAGCATGAATATTCACTAGCTGACTACTGTGCACATCTCATGAAATGGCACGATCGCCGTTTCGTGATGCACAAGAATTTCAAGTTCTTCTGCCTTAACCTGATCCAGCGCCGGCAGATTGACGGGCTTGTTCGAAGAATTAGACTACCCCATTCATCATTAGACCAACCAGATAATGATGAGAGCTATATAGCTTCAGAAAAGAACTTGTGTGCAGCCATGGCGCTGCTTGACTCTCTTAGGCCTTACTTTAGAAGTGTTCGTGGTACGGGTCTCTACTGGGCAAATATACGAGAGGATGTGATGAGTATGCTGGGCAATCGAGCTTCACCGTCTCGATGGCCAACATTTTTTCTCACTTTAAGTGCCGCAGATACAGTATGGCCAGACTTTTTCAGAGCATGTAATCCTGCGCTGACGCTAGAAGATGCACGGAAGCTAAAATCTATTGAGAGACGCCGCTATCTCACAGAAAATCCGGATATTGCAGCTAGGCATTTCAATAGACGATTCAATGCCTTTTTTGAACACATACTATGTGGAAGAGCAAAAGCGCTGGGAGATATCACGGACTACTTTTGGCGTGTTGAATTTCAGCAGAGGGGTTCTCCTCACATTCACGCTTTACTATGGGTTAGGGACTCCCCGGATGTGCTTCAAAGTTCTCAGTCTGAGATCGGGCGCTTAGAGTTAGCTAAGTACGTTGACAACATAATATCGGTGATGTCAAAATCTCCCGAACAACTGCGATCTTGCACATGCAATGTTTGTACGTACGAAAATAATAGTCAACTTGACGTATTGTCTGCCAGGCCGCCCAAAACCACAGATAGTGCATGGCAATGTGATTTGGCTCGCGTTGTGCAGAGGGTTCAGCAGCATCTGTGCGGTCCTGGATCAAAATGTAGGAAACAGTCAAATACTTGCAGATTCGGGTATCCTAAAGAGCTCAGAGAGCGCACAATGATCGAAGTAACTGAGGTGACTGATGGTGTACCGTCCGTGAAGCTGCGATTGAAGCGAGACGTGGCAACGATAAATAACTACTCGCCTAGTCTTCTTTCCGTATGGCGCGCTAATATGGGCATACAGCTTGTAGGCAATGCGTTTGGGGCAGCGGAATATACGGCAGCGTACATTAGTAAGGCCGAGCCTGACACACTTCGCTTCAAAACAATTATTGCGGCAGCAGTAAAACGATGTGATTCAAATTTACCGCATCATGCTGTACTCAAGAAAGTTGCAAACGCGTGTCTATCGATACGAGAAGTTAGTGCGCAAGAAGCTTATTATATATTGCTTAGGGAACTACCGCTGCATGGTAAATCGCGGCAGATAACACGTGTAAAAGTCATGAGGCACGTGATGAGATACTATCGAATTGAGACATCAGAATTGCTAGATCTCCAAAGCGGTGAAATCCAGGATGATGCGGTTCGGATTGAGCCTGTTGAAGCTGCATACATGGCGCGTCCTAGAATATCACGCTTTGAAAACATGAGTTTTGCTTCTTTTGTGGAGAACTACGAGATGGCGGAAAAGGTATCATCTTCCCGAGCAAATGAGAACTGCTGGGAGCGAGACGACTTAAACGGGTACATCAAGCTCCGCACAAAGGCTCACGTTGTTCGTGGAACACCCTGGATAAAACCAGACCCCACAAATCCCAACTTCTGTTTCGCAGAAATATTCCTACACAAACCTTGGCGAGTCTACCGGAGTCTGATAAAGAATGTATGGCTGAATTTGCGCGCGAGCAGGCAATGAGCCTGCTGTCTGAGCTCAGGGAAGAATCCAGCTCGTTAATCTCCCGTCAGAGAGGCATATATATTGCAAAAGCCATCGAGTCTACTCAGTCTATAGAAACGCTACCAGCCTCGGAATACGTTTTTGTTGAACCCGATCAACAGGATAGCAATTCCGTGGTGAATTGCAGTAACGAAGAAACCTGTAATACGGCTGGTAACACCGTTAGGCAGGGCTTTCAGTGGACACCGAAGCACGCTTACGGATCTGATGCAATCGACCGAGCCCGAGAGTTCATTAAGCACGTTGTACGACCTTGTCTAGAACTTCGAAAAAGCGCAAACCGCACTGGAAACGAGTTGAACGGTACTGATCACATCAGAAGTCACTACATGTATCCAATTCCTCACTTCGAGGACAGCGGCGACGCTAGCGACTGTATGGATGGATCGCAGTGGATTCCGTTCGCATTGACAATGCATCAAGCGCGAGTACGATTTCGGGCGGCGATTGAAAATTCGAATTGTGCGCCTCTACAGATGACCATTCATGGTGAAGGAGGTTCCGGGAAAAGCTGGCTAATTCGTCACATTGTCAAGGATGTTCATTGTGTATTTGGAGAGCACGCCGTATCAAGGCGAAACACAAAGCGAATACTTCTGCTAGCTCGTCAAGGTACGGCCGCTTTCAACATTAAAGGACGAACGATTTGTTCAGCTTTCGAGCTTACCTCATTTTCACGATACGCTTTCTCGTCTTCATACACTCCTTTATCTACGACCAAAGGAGGGCAAACAAAGCTGAGAAGGTTGCAGGAGGAGTTCTCCACCGTGCATTTGGTCATTATTGATGAGTTTAGCGTTATCTCGTGCGGCATGCTTTACTGGATTGACCAAAGGATGCGTGAAATATGGCCTAGTTGCAGTCACTTGCCATTTGGCGGTCGGGATATCATATTCACCGGAGATCTAGCTCAACTTGATCCAGTTGTTCCTTATGCGCTGTCTACGCCACCTTCAAAGATACAGAATCCGATACAACGACTAGGACGAGAGCTATGGAAAAGCATTCCTAACGTATGCACCTTGACGAGCCAGAATAGGGGGAAATCCGACCCTGAGTGGTTTGATGCGTTGCGACGCCTCCGGTGTAAATGCCCTACCGAGAATGACGTAGCGCTTTTCAATTCTAGATACCGCAAAAACAATGAAATGCCCCCTTGGGCTCCGTCAGCAAAGCATATCGCGTACACAAATGCCGATGTTAATGAATCAAATGCTCGCAGTCTTACGGCAAACTCACCTTCCATTATTAACGTTCGTTCGAAGCATAAAGTTCAACTAAAGCGACTAGCTAAGAAACGCGAGGTTAGCAGCAGATCAATTGAAGCTTTGCTTGAAGAAGCAAAATTGCCTAATGTAAGCCGAGACAGAGTTGTGGGAACTAGCGTTAGACTTGCCGTAGGTGCCCCCGTGGTACTCACTTTCAACGTCGAACAGAAGGCCGGCCTCTGTAATCGAACCAACGCGGTTATCTACGACTTTATTTTCCCATCAGATGATGAACTACCCATAATACTTGTCGAGATCACTGATACATATCTAGGTCCCTCGTTCTTGCCGGACGTGGCAAACATTGTCCCAATTATCCCGAGGCGAACTGGTTGGAGCAATAAGACCAGTGATTTGAGTGTGTCTCGCCACGGTATCCCGTTAAGACTAGCTTATGCAATGACAGTGCATAAAGTACAAGGGCTAACGTGTCCAAAAATTGTTTTTCACTCGAACTCCGTCCCTAATACATCGTTTGCTTACGTGGCACTTTCACGAGTTCGATGCCGGGGGGATATCGTGCTCACAAATCCTCTGACACTTTCACAACTATCATCCTCACCAGCTGAACGTGCAGCATTTTGTGCGGAAGAAAAAAGGATAGGCAACGCTGTCGAGATAACGAAAGAAGTTGCATCACGAGTCATGTCCGGGATGAAGCAGTTAGCACGCGAGCACAATCAAATTCTGCAACCACGCACTTGAACTGGATATGCCTATATTTACGATGAGAGTACCCTGCTCAAGTGAATGGACCCTTTTTGGAAGCTTATCAGGTGCGGTCGCCGCATGCCCTTCAATCTATCACTTCTATATCTACCTCGCTCTGCGCACTCGCCTGATGAGCGAATTCAAGCACAGTGCCAAGTCGCCCTCAAGAAAGCGTAAGCCTTCGGACAAAATGTTGGCAAAACTGGCGTCGCCTGCCGTGTCTCGACGAAAGCTTGAGTTTCACTCCAGCCCTGCAAACAAGCGCTCGAGTACCGCCAAGGCCGCGGTGGTGTCGCTATCTGAAAAGCGAGCACCATATGTGGTGCAACGCGAGGGTCCCCGTGTGAAATCCCGAGCGAGCGACTCGATCTCAACGGAAGCTGCGAATCCGACAGCAGTGATCGAGACTGCGGCAACGGGAAAAGAGCGGCTATCTGCTCTCATCAGGCGCTGGCTCCACGACAGAGCACTCCGTACGCAGGCCGCTCTTCGTGCTGACAAAGCGCGCCGGCGCAGCTGTCATGAAGTACCCGGTAGGTTTGAGGCAGACCGACTGATGCAGATTCGCGCCGATGTCGATTTTGAAATGATGTGTGAAGCCCTTGCTGCGCGCGACGCTGTGGCCGGTATAAGTCCTGAGGCCACGCCGAGACAGCTTTTCAAGTAAGAAAAGGTTCTGCGTATTGAATAGTTATAAGCGATACATAAAATGCAACGAACATGATCCGGGGCGGCAACTAGTGCTTCTGCATTTCTTGCATTTTCCTCGCCTTGCAGCTTCGCGCATGGGCTGCTTGCTGCACACGCAGAATCTGCACGGCTTTGCCTGTCAAACAACACACCGATAGTGAGCTCCAGAGAATGAATAGCAGCTTGGCATCCATATCAAACGACAAGACTTACGGCGCGCATGCTTTTTTGCCTTGACGGCACGCGCGTGTGAGGCCCGATCAGACGGAATCCCGGGATCGGCTGGCGACGCTTCTTGTGCTATAGCATCGTAGGCATCCATATTACTGTCAACGGCGTCATGGCGTCGTGCTGCCCGAGGTCTTGTCCGTACACAAAGCTGCATGCGTCGCCAGCTCGCTCATGCGAGCTCAATGCACAGACAAAGCTCTGCTGCTCACCTTGTTGATTCTCCGATCCATTCTCGACGCTCAGCTGTAGCCCCTCGTGCTGTATTAATGCTGAGCAACACAATACAGTGCCTGTTAGTAGCGAGATCGACGTACGGATATCTAGTTTGAAGTTGCTTCTACCTCGAGAAAGCTGCGAATGCGTGCGTGCGCGGGAACGAGCTGGGCAATAGCTGTCAGTCGCTCTGTAGAGACAGATTTCCTATAATGATACTTCCCCCACCTTTGAGCGTGCGTTGTTTACATCCTGTTTGCTTGGTGTTCTTGAGCTTGGCCATTTTGTCTTTCCTGTAGATCGGGAGCGCGCGGAATTTTTTTTTTTGGATCAACCGCGGGTCAGGTCAACTGTGGGTCAACTATTTAAAACCTGAAATTAGCATAAATTGTAGTGTTTTATACTAACTTGAAGCGTAGAGTTGATCCAAAGTTGATCCCCGTAAAAGGTGGGCTACCTGTTAAACTAAATACAACATTTTTAAAATTAATATTCGTCCAAAAATGCAAAAGCGGTTATCGATATCTGTGCCAAGTTCACGCATAAATAGCCAATAAAATAATTTGATACCAGTGTGATGGTACCTCCGCGTTCGTCGTGGGT
>KV737664.1:0-22777 GCA_000500225.2 Phytophthora pinifolia | reverse complement strand
GAAGCCGTTCCGGCTCCCGTCGCCACTGCCGCTCTCCCCTGATTACCCGTTCCAACAGGTGCAGGCGTCGACACCGGCGTCGCTGTCGCCCATAAGTCCAGTTGAGGTCTGGACGCGCGGAGGGAACGTGAAAGCAGGGCGCACAGGAGCCACACTCGTCGGGGTCGCGCTCGGCGGAGCCATCGCAGGCTGGACAGGCGTCGGAGCAACAGTCGGAGCTGGGGCTACGTAAGCCACCGGCGCGGGAGGAGTCACCACTCCCGTAGGGGTCGGCACGGTCGCCGCTACCCACCCTTGACCTAGGGGAACGCTCGTTCCTCCTCCCCGCATCGCCCAACTCGCGGCCGTGATCGGCAGCAGTGTCTCGCCCACAGAGGATGGTCCTCGCGCCGTCGCAGGCACGCCCGTCGTTCGCGTGGACGCCTCAGAGCCAGCGAACGGTCCTTCGACCGGCGTCGGCTGGTGGGCCAGGTATGGTTCAGCGTCCGCCGTCCTCCAGGCGTCTCCAACAGGCTCGACCGCTCGGTCGATCCGCCAACCGGTGCAGCCGTTCTCGCCGCACCTTGGGCAGGAGCACCCACGCCAGTCGGCTGTTGGCCCCCGTAGCCGCTTGTCCTGGCGCGATGTCACTGGCATCCTGTTCCTCGCCGATTGTCTCCATGCGNACCGTGCTTGGGATCGCCTCTTCCTCGTCGTCACTTTCGGTGAACAGCCTATGTCCCCCGATCTGCCAGAGGCGTTCATCGTCCGAACCCTCACCTCGCCCGTCGTCGGGCGTTCCCGAGGAACTCATGGTGTTCCCCTCGCCTTCTCCTCTTGTCACGCCTTGGCTTACGCGTTTGTCCACGTCAGTGAGAAGTTACCCTGCTTCTCCACCAACTTGTCACGGACCTTCTTCGTCGGGGTCGTGAGTACCTTCGACCGACGTGTTCTAGCGCGTGTAGCTTGTTAAACTAGGCGTTCCTAGAGGATAGGCTTTACCAAACTTCAATAACAAAATGCAAAGTGTCCTTGCTTGTTGCTTACGAAGAAAATCCACGACTGAGCATGGTGGCGCTACTCGCCAGCCAGCTCTCCTTACTTCCGATCCCGACCGATCAGTCCCACGACTCAGATCTCGGTCTAGCGTCATCAAGTCCCACGGTCCCGCTTCAGGCCTGGAACGCCTGACCACGTCGTTCTTGATCGATCTGGCCTTGACGGCGGAGCTCCTCTTCGACGAGCACCTCGTTCACGGCTTGCAACAGGTACGTCAGGCGGCTGGCAGGACGCGATCCGTGACACCAGCCAGTGCATCTCTGCACCGGCACGTTCCTAATTCGAGGTACTCACGGTACCACGAAAGTACCGTCTGTGCTTTCAGATCAATGCGTCGTTGCCACATCACCAATTCCATCATGATGCAGCGCCGTGCCCTCTTGACGCTCTCCGCCTCACTGCGCCGCCACGCTCCTGTCTCTGCCGCTCTGCGCTCCAGTACCAGCATCCAGGCTGCACGCTGGAGCTCTTCCCCCGCCTCGGAGCCGCCTAAACCGACGGTGCAGGTGCTGCACAACAAGCCTAAAAGCAGCTACGTGCAGACGGAGCAGGACATCGCCGCCATGCAGCGCGAGATCCGCGACGCCTACAAGTGCGTGCAATTGTCAGACTGTTCTTCAGATGCAGAGCTGTCGATTCATCTTCGAACGACAGCCCACCGCCGTCTCTAACGAAAGTTATGCCGTTTTCCACGCAGCTCTGGGGACTACCAGGCCGCGCTGGAAGCCGGACTGGAGTGCCGAGACCTGGTCAAGGCTCACTTCGGGGAGACCCACCCAGTGTATGCCAGCACAGTGACCAACATCGCACTGATGTACAAGAACCTGGGCCAGATGGAGGAGGCCGTGGAATCCTACGAGTTCGCGCTGCAGACGTACAAGGCCAGTGTGGGCGAGCAGCACGCGTCCTTCGCCACGACGCTCTACAACCTGGGGCTCGTGTATCGTTCGCTAGCCGTCTCCAACGCTGGCATGGAGCGCGTGAGTTCGCTGCACCGCGCGCTCGAGTGCTTCGAGGAGTCGCTCAAGATCCGCCGCAACATCCTCGAGCCGGGCCACCCCGACATCGCGCTCAGCATGAGCAACATGGGCGTCATCCACTGGCAGAACAAGCAGTCAGACAAGGCTTTCGCTGCGCTAAGCGAGGCTGTCGAGCTGCTGGAGAGCAAGGTGGGGCCCAGGAGCTCGCTCACAGCGCTGGCCAAGAACAACCTCGCGTTCGCCAAGAAGGAGGCGCGCGAGTACGACGAGGCCATCAAGCTGTACGAGGACGTGCTGAGTGTGCGGAAGCAGGTGCTCGGCTCGGCGCACAACGAGACCATCATGGCGCGTCACAACCTGGCGGAGGCCTACCGATCCAGCGGGAACGAGGACAAGGCCGTGGCCATCCAGAACGAGATCCTCGAGCTCTTCGACGCCGAGTTGGGGCCCGAGAACAAGTAGGGATCAGGTCGTTTTGACATCAAATTGGTTGGATTTTATCTCATTCTCTTGCTACAAAGTGCCTGCTCTAGCCCACCTTGTTGGGGTTGGCGTGGGGCGACTTGAGCAACGCGGGCGCGTAGGGCGGCACAAGCAGACGGCGCAGGTCTTCGGACGAGGCCTGAGTGGTGTCGCCGTGGGTCTCCCAGACCCTCGAGGCGATGAGCAGACTCGAGATGGCGCCGCCACTGCCTGGATTGGACGACAAGACCGAGAGGAATCGAGCGGCGTACTGCTTGGTGGTCGTGCTCTCGCCCATCTTCGACTTGGGCACGAGCGTGGACAGCAGGTTGAGCAGCGCCGATGCAAGCTGCGAGCTCACAGCCGCCTTGGCGAACTCAGTCGCAGCCTGCGTGTGACGCTTGAGCGGGATCATGTGCAAGCACAGCAGCAGCTGCATCTCGGTCGAGTCACCCAGCCACACGTGAGGCAGCAAGTTCGACAGACTAGCGGGCTCCATGCCCTTGACGAGGTTGTCGATGCAGGCGGGGATGAGGCACAGGTTCCCCAGCAACTGAAGCGTCACGCGAGCCAACTGGCCCTCAGTCGAAGCCTCGGTGCGAGCGAGGTTCTTGTACACGACCTGGAAGGCGCTCTTGATGAAGGGCGGAACCACCGTCGCCAGCGGGTCAACGCACTTGCCGCTGAACGAAAGCATGTGCACACACTCCATGCATCGCAGCTGTAACAGCGGCGCGTTCGCGAATGAGAAGCCCTGAGGTTGAGTCTCGTGGTCGAGCACGAACAGCAGCGTGATCAACCCATCCGCCTGCGCAACTTGCACGTCCATGTCAGGCGTGTACTGCAGTAGATGTCTGATGGCAGTAGCCACGGGTAACAAGCGCTGGAGCAGCACACTCTCCAGGGCCTGGGGCTGCGCACGTACGCCCGAGATATCGTAGGACAGCGCCGCCAACAGACCGTGCATCACATGTCCACTCACAGTGCGGTTTTCCAGCTCCGCGGCGGCAGCAGCAGCAGCCTGAATCTCCTTCTTTGTCGTTGGCTTCGACTTGAACATGTCCGGGCGATTTCCGTTCCCGTTCACAGTGCCAGCGATCTGCGCAAGAATTCCGTTCTTGGGGTTCTCGTTGAAAAAGTTGACGTAGATGCCGGCCACACACAGCTCTTCCTTCTGAGCCGTGTACATGAAATACGGCGGCAGCTCGAACACTTTGTGCACCTCCTCTCTGCTTTGATCCAGGGTCGCGTGGAACTGGATCGCACGCTGAGCCAGACTGATCAACTCCTTTCGCATGCGCTCGGTCCACATCACGTGCGGTTCGCGGACTTCGGTCGCCAGCACATCCAGCATCTTAATCGGCCCTGCTCGTCGCAAGATGTCGACCAGCGGACGGGTGAAGATCTGCTCGATTGTCGTCTGCATCCTCTTGACGAACACGGCGATCGACTCCTCCTTCGCATTGGCTTCCAGAATCCGCCCCAACGCCTTTGCGGCGCCGATACTGATACGCTGCATGTCGCCATCGCCGTCCTCATTGTTGGGTTGGTAGTTAAACAGCAGTAGCGTCAAATACCACAAGATGCCGTGCTCGGCGAGCTGCAGCAGCAGAACTTCCGCCATTTCACCTGAGCTACCCGCCATTTCGTACACGATTTGGAGGGAAAGGTCCGTGGCCAAGCGATCGCCTTCTTGCGAGAGGAAGTGCGTCAAGCAGGGCAGTAGATCGATCGACTGTGCAGCCGCCGACACGCGTCCATTAGGCTGGTTCAGGACGTTTACGAGGGCTTCCAGCACCCAGTGCGTCATCACATTCGTTGCACATCCCTCTACAGTGCTCAGGGCCTCCTGGTTGTGGAAGAGCAGCTGGAGCGAGTTGCAGAGCACACGAAGCCCCAGACTAGAGCTGCACTCATGAGCGTTTTCGTCCGAGATCCCCACAGCCAAGTTGATCACACGAATTGCACTTCCAAAGGCCTTCACGAAGGTGGTTTTGGTTGCAATAGCATTGGACACGTCGAAAAAGGTCTTCGTCGACCCGACGCGGTTGTCCTTCAGTTCGGTGATGCATCGCTCAAGAGCTTCCAAGAAGTAGGAGAAGTTCTGCAGACTGGTAATGCTTGGTGAGTCCGGGAAACGACGGAGGAGTAAAGCAGTGGCATCAAGCAACTCAACGGCATCGAATACCGAGAGAAGCTTCGTCGACTGACCGTCACTTGCCATCGCCCCACGAGCGGTCAACAGCAATCCGGGGTGCACCCAGCGGTGGATGGAATCGAGAAGGGCCCGTAAGAAGGCAGTTTCGTCGTTGATGGGCCATCCAGGGAAGTTCTTCTCGTCAAGAAGGTTGTGCAGATAGTATTGGTAGCACTGCAGCGCGTGAACCTCCTTCGGATACTTGATCAGTGCAATGCAGGCCTTGTGCTCCGAGCCCTCGTTCTCCGATATGTAGAACATGCCATTCTCATCCGTATGATGTTCCATGAACTTCTCAATGTACGACACCATTTGACTGCGCATATTAGCGTTCCAGACCACTTCCGGGTTGTTTGCGTCCGAGAAAAGAGCCGTAGCAAACCGTTTTGGTCCATGACGCAGCAGCTGTGCAACCATCGACACCGGCAGCACGCGCACTAGCCAGCTCCTCAAACAAATTCGCGTCAATGGGTCGGGGGAGAAGACGCCCTTCTTGTTCTCGCCCTTTTGCTTGTCATCAATAAGATGCGGTACGTCGAGTCCTGACTGCCGCAGATGGATGTGGGAAATCAGCCGCGCTGCGATCGCCATCTCGTCCACGTCCTGAGCAAACCGAAGCAGGTAATAGAAAATGCCAGACGCGTGGAGATTCGGGATGATCGACTCGTTGTGTCGGACGAGAAGCCGGATCAACCCGAGGCACTTTTTGAAAACAATGCGATTCGGACAGTCCAGAAGTCCCACCAGGAATCGCAGCGTTTGGTCTTCACACAGCCGGCGCTTAATTGCGCTGATTGGGCTCACACCTGATCCTTCAAAATGCGTAAGACGTCCGTACTTGGGGAAACGAATATCCTGGTACATGTGTCCTTCCTCCTCCGCCGTGTGGCAATCGATGAGACGACTGAGCACGCTTAAGCAGGTCTGCATAATCATTGACCCACTCATGGGCCCGCAATGTTCGGCCACGACAGTCACGCGGTTGGGCTCTTCCTCGTGTGCGCTGTCATCGTCACGGTGCGCGTAAGTTGGCGAGACTGAGTGACTCGAAATAATCGAGCTCTCTGCGCCTGACTCTTCCAGTGCATCAATCGTTCTCCTAGCCATCTCTCTTTCGTCATCGTAGTCCTCCTCATCCTCATATTCGCCTCGATCACCACGGTATTCGTCCTCCTCTTCGTCCTCGATGTTGTCATTTTCATCTTCAGACGCATCCAGCTCTGCTTGAACGTCAGCTGCAGGTTCCACGATGTATTCTTTCTCAGAGTCGTTGGGTCCTTGCAGAACGACCAGCGGCTTGACTTGACGCAGCAAATCCAACACCATCGTAACGTTATCCTCTTCTCGCAAAAAGCGCGAGACATTCAATGCGCTGGAGAGGACACGGTCCAGGAACAGCATGATATTGCCACGGACAACCAACGGCCACCTTCGATCCTCGCCTTCTTTTCCTTTCATCATGCTCACGCGSAGAAAGTGATTCAGGAACATGAGCGAACCCAACTCGTTGAAGTGCCGCTCGTATAACTGAATCATCACCTTTAGCACCARCAAGCGAACGTCCGACTGATCGACATCTCCAAGCGAGTCCGAGGAAAGATGCCGCTCTCCATTCTGAAGWTTTTYTACCGAAATACTGCGGTCYTCGGCAAGCAGGCGGTAATAGAGAAGCGTCATRAACTTCTCCGCACCATCGATGTCTTCTACCAACACGCCGCGATCATCAAGAATGTTAGCGAGGTAATACGGGCCAACCTTTACCTCACTCTCCAGGCACTCGTAGTCCACGCGGAACTCGTTGCAGTTCCAAGCAATGAACCACCGTGGCATATTTTTCGCACTTTTCTTTTTCTTCTTGGACAAGGTGGCGTTGCGAAAGTCTTCGTGAAGCCCATCCTGCTCATCTTGCTTCGGCTCCGACGCATCACCAGCTCGCATGACGCTGTTGGAACGAGAAATGAGCCCATTGTCATCTGTGTAGTTGTCGTCACTGTCGTAGGGATCATCATCCAGCCCACCGTCGCTGTCGATATCTTCAGATGTATCGGGGTTCAGCAGGAACGAAAGAGGCATATACCGGGCAAATCGGTTTGATGATGAGATCGTCCCCTTCATCATCTCAATTGCCAGTCGACTTTCGGAGCCATTTTGCAAGAACTCGAAGAGGAACGGAGCAAAGCTCGCGTGCTGTTGGTCGTGGCGGAATCGTGCTTGATATGCGTCCCATTCGGTCTCGGTGTGGTCAGTCGCAAGCGGGTCAGTGTAGAGATACCCCAAATACTTCAGTCGATACAAGTCTAGCGCGCTCATTTCGGCCTGTAGTTTGCGGGCCAGCTCTTCAACAGCGTTAGGGCCCCACACAAGATCCTTCGTCGAATAGGTTTTGCTCAGACGGTCGAAAAATTCGGGCAAAAGCACGGCGTGCTTTACGTTGCGTGCTAAGCGAGCACGCGTGTTGATACCATAGCTGAGCTTGCCCCGCCCACTCTCCGTGACGTCACGGCGACCGCCACTCTTGTGGGACCCACCGTTGGGTTTTGCGTAAAGCTGGGGGTTGGCAGTCGGAAGATGTCGGCCAAACTCGTCGTACTCCAGCTGATTGGTCTTTAGATCATCCAGCAATGCGTGTGGGAAAACATTCCGAATCACATACGATGAGCGTGGATTCTCGTGCGTGAGCAAAGCAACTAGCTGCGACGAAATTCGACGCTGACCCTTGTCTTGGGTATACAGCGCCAAATAAAGCTGCCAAACCAGCGCTCCGTGCTTCCTTGCGAAGTCTTGAATCAGCTCCACGAGTTCTGTTGGTTGCTCCAAGACATGCACCTTCACCAAAATCGATGAACATTTCGTAATCGAGAAGCTCAACGAGCGGTTGAACAAGAAAAGAGCGTGATGGCGCGAAAAGTCATCAACGCGCATGGCACGAAGTAGATCCCTCGCAACTCGCTCTGGCGTCGCTTTCTTCCCACTAGACAAACAAACTTCCAGCGTTTGCAGAACCATCGCAAGAACAAGATAATCCAATCCCAGCTGAGAATATGCCAGCGCATTCGCCATGCTGCGCTCAGTGTTGGACATCGCTGCTACCGAAAGTGAGCCGTGACCCGATCCTGTCTTTACCAACGAAGCGGAATGTAACGGTACCCGACCCACTCTGTTCGTCCTGGAGAGATCAAACGCCCGAGACACATACATTCTGCTGTGGTACTTGGTGAAGATGGCACGGCGGTTGGCTGTCTCGGATTTCAGGCTGCGAGTATCAGAATAGTTGACCACCATATACTTGACCACGCATGCTGCCGCAAAGCTCACCTCCTCCATCGGAGAATGAACCAGTTCCATGATCACCTCAATACTGTTCTTGTACTGCGAGCTGGGGATTTCTTCAAAGACACCACGAGTGCATAGCAGACGCTGAATTGCCAGCAGCAGCTCCACTTGAAACTCCGTCGTTGGAATTGGAGCATCCGTATTGGAGGGGCTGTTCAACTGGGCCACAGAATACTCCTTGAAGTTTTCAAGCAGTTTCATGAGACTTGCAAATGCGCGCCGATCACGCTGACGCAAGCCTCCCAATGGGATATTGCGGTTAAACTGGACCAATTGGTGGTAAATGAGTGACATACTTTCACTCGTCACGAGGTTCGGGATGAAGTTCAAATTGACCAGCTTCCGTAGCAAGATGTCCTCCCATTCAGGGTGAACTTCAGTGCCCCACGTTCCTTCCTTGCAGGCAATCTTGGTCTCCTCCGTCGACCACGGTACGTGCAACTTGTTCATTCGGCACATTTCAATCATGTTGCTCAGAAACAGGCTTCGTGCCTCCTTGGGGCTAAGCAGCGTGTTCGATCCAGCAAGCTTCAGCCATTCAGGCACATCGATATCGCCAGCAATGTCCCCGATCTGCCGACGAAGTTCATTCTCGTGCTGCGACGCCACCCTCATCAGTCCAAGGCTGACCTCTTTGTCACGCCTGCTCACCGTCGAGCTGAGGCAGATATACCTCCGCGTCAAGCCATGCTTCAACTCGAGCGCGAACTTGCCACTCAATCCCTCGGACACTTCGCTGTCGGGATCATCTTGGGCTGACGAGATAGACGGGTAAATCACCACATTAAATATGTCGTTTAGCGAGTGGCTTGCTAGCGTTTTCCGCGTCACCGGGTCTCGCTCAATGATCGCCAACGCGGTCAGGCCGAGCAGTCGCAGCTGCAGCTTGTCCGACTGGTTCTTGCTGATCTTCAGCACCGGAATCTCGAACGTGACAGGCTGGGGAATATCGCGCGTCGAGGTGAGCGCGTCGAACTCGCACGAGTCAGACACCTCCTCCACGAAAAGCGACACGCTAAGCCACGAGCGCAGGTTGTTTGCAATGGCCTGTATAAACGGCTCGCGACTGTCGCACCAGTAGCGGTGCACGCGGTTGTTCTCGAAGTAGAGCACCAGCTCGTTCGAGTTCGTGGTCACGCGCTGGATCTTGACGATATCAATCAGCAAAATGGACGACAACGTGGTGCGCGTCTGCGGATCCAGTCGGTCCAAACTCGCGGCTCGCACCGCCAGCAGGACCTCCACTTTGACCGGGTGGATGGCAATGCTGCGCGTGGTGCTGAGCTTAGTCATCGTGAACGTCTTGCCGCAGAGCTGGAAAAGGCTGTCAAAGTACATGCCGCTGCCCAGCATGTTGGCGTTGCTGGCAGCCGCTGCGCCGGGCCCGCCCGAGCCCGTGGCCCAGATGTTGTCACTCGAGCCGACGCTGGCGCCCACAGCACTCAGCGCATCGGCCGTGGCGGCGTCAATCTCATCCTTGCGGAAGGACGAGGCACGCTCTCGGAGCTGGTAGTAGGCCGAGAGCAGCTGCTGCCTGCAGCGACACGTATACGTCTCCTTGAGGTTCTTACCGATGAAGATGGTGAAGGCGCGGTCGGCGTTGTGGCCGCCGCTGTCCGAGGCGATGGTGATCTCCTTGATGTTGTCGAAGGCGTAGCGCTCCTTTACCTCATCTGAATATGGGTCCACGATGGTCAAGTGGTTACTACTGAGCACCATGAGCCTCTTGGCCGAGCGTAGGAAACCCACGCGCGTCACGAAGAAGCGTGCGGCGTAGATGACGCCGGCGTAGCGATTCACAGGCACCTCGAGGCTCTCAGCGTCGACCTCTTCGTCCTCATCTTCGTCCGCGTCACCTGAAGCGCTGGTGGGCAACGCGCCGTAGAATGAGGAGCTGTGCGGCTCCGCGTCGAAGCCCGTGGTCTCCGGCCCTCGCGGTACGAAGCCCTCGTCCAGAGTCACCACGTCGCGCCCGAAAACCAGTGGGTCCAGCTTCTGCTTGAGCTGCTGCAGCTCCGCGTCCGGCTCATCGGTGCGAGGCAGCGCCATGACGCGCGGAGCTTGAGCTTGGGCTTGGACTTGAGGCGAGATCTGATTTTCGCAGGTTTGGATCGCTGCTTTCAAATGGGAACAGAGCATTTGTTTAGGTACACTGTACCAAGAATCTTTCATTGGTTGAAATTAAATTATAGCCAATCGCAGGCTCTCGCGTCGCAGCCAATCGTTCACACAGTAGACTTGCTGCCGCCGAATGACAACCTACAGCTCATTCTAGCTTTTGGCTGCTCTTCGGGAACAGCAGGACAGGGCGTCTCCATCGATCGCGAAAGCCAATGATTATATTGCACCAAACGGACCAATTCATGTCGATTGCAACTTTTTTCGGGTACCAACTGAGGCTTCGCTGCACAATGTGTGCGTGTTCAGGTTGCGCCGGTGGTCTTTTCAAGGCGCCGGCTCGGCTCTGCTGTATATTCTGCTCTGTAGCTGTAGTATGTGTGGTAGTGGGTCGGTCGCTCTCTGCTGATGTTTTTAAACAAGCGTATGTCTGACTTGAATGAAGACAACTTCTGTTTCACTGAAGAATTCACCACCCTCAGCTCTGTGAGCTGAACACTAGCCGCATACTGTTTGGCACAGCCTTATGCTACTGCTCTACTCGCAATGGGATCGAGTGATGATTGTTTATCTGGTTATTCGGACCTCGCACTTGTGTGAGCTGACGAAACACAAACACATAAGACTACGATGATCTGACGATTCCAACCAAAACAACCTTGCCTTGCGGCGGTCTCCACGTGTCTCGCCATTGCTATTTTGCATTTCGTACTTAACACGGTGCTGGATCGCAAAGCGCCAAAACGTGATCTGAGACCATGGGCTCCTTGACGGTAGGTGTGACCGACCCGGAGCTGGCGGCCGTGGCGCTATACACGCCGCTGCCGTGGCCCATGCGACTGGACTTGCTGCCCTTCCTGTTCCTTTATTCCACGGCCACGTACCTGTACTTGTTGCGACCCGAGGGCGACGTGGTGCCATGGATCTTCGGTGCATTGAGCGTCTTCTGCCACACACTGGCCCTGTTGGCCGCCGAGTGGAGCGTGGACGCGCGCTGCTGGATGACGTGTGCAAGACTAGCGAGGCTGGACGCACGCGTGCCGCTGCTGGCCAAATTGGAGCCGTCGCTGACCATTCTGCCCAAGCAGCTCTGCGTCTGCCAGCTGACGGAAGACACCAAAGAGACTAAAGAGAAGGAGAAAGAAGTGCCGACGCTCTGGTTCTCGTACCAGAACCTCAAGTTCTGTCTGTACGACGATGTGGAGAGCATCACCCGCGAGGGTGACGCGCAGTTCCGGCGGCTCGACTTCCCGTCTACAGGCTCGCTCCAGTCGTATCTGCAGAGTGAGGGCGTTGCATCAACCGAGCAGCTGCAGCATGCCAAGGCCAAGTGGGGCAGGAACGACTTTGAGCTGCCTGTGCCCAAGTTCGCCGAGATGCTGAAGGAGCAGCTCGTGGCCCCGTTCTTCGTGTTCCAGTTCTTCTGCATGCTGCTTTGGTGCCTCGACGAGTACATGTACTACTCGTTGCTGACGCTGCTCATGCTCGTCATCTTCGAGTGCACAGTGGTCAAGCAGCGCCAGCAGAACATGGACACGCTGCTGCACATGCGGCGTGCGCCGCAGCCTTGCCTGGTCTTCCGGTTGGGAGCCTGGACGCACATCTCCAGTGACGGCCTGGTGCCTGGTGACGTTTGCTCCGTTGGCCACAACGCGGTGGTGCCGTGCGACTTGCTGCTGCTTCGCGGAAACTGCGTGGTCAACGAGTCGATGCTCTCCGGAGAGTCTGTTCCTCTGCGCAAAGAGGCCGTTGGTGCATCGATTGTGAATGAGGCAGAGAAGGCCAGGCAACTCCAAGTTGATGATGGCTCGAGTATGAAGCACAAAAGACACGTCTTGTATGGAGGCACCAAGGTTCTTCAGCACTCCACCCCAACGTCGAAGGATTCGCTGCAAGTGCCGACGCCACCTGATGGAGGCTGCGTTGGATTTGTGCTCCGAACCGGGTTCGGCACGACTCAAGGCAGTCTCATGCGCACGATCCTGTACTCGTCACAGCGCGTCACTGCTAACAATTCGGAGGCCATGTGGTTTATCGTCCTGCTGCTCAACTTCGCGGTGGCCGCAGCGGCGTTTGTGCTGGCACAGGGGATCAACGATCCGACACGAAACCAGTTCAAGTTGTTCCTTCACTGTGTTATGATCGTCACGTCCGTTGTGCCGCCAGAGCTTCCCATGGAATTGTCGTTGGCAGTGACCAACTCGCTCATCGCGCTGACAAGAAGCAACATTTTCTGCACTGAGCCGTTCCGTATTCCTTTTGCGGGCCGCATCGATATTTGCTGCTTCGACAAGACTGGCACGTTGACCAGTGATGAACTCAAGCTGCATGGTGTAGCGGGCTTGGAGACGCACGTTGAGCCTGACAAAAACAGAGGCAAACACTGTGGTGAACTCGACATTATCGCGCCCGAGCAACTTCCTCTTGATACGGAGCTGGTGCTAGCAGGGTGCCAATCGTTGGTACTGCTTAACGGCCAGGCCGCTGGAGATCCGCTCGAGATGACCGCTGTTCGAAGCATCCACTGGTGCTTGACGGACAACGAAGATGGCGAAGAAGGCCTCCCAAGCGTCCAGCCTTCCTTTTACTCGAATCGTCGCGGTGAAATTCAAGCGGTAGATATTCTACACAGCTTCACGTTTTCGTCGGAGCTGAAGCGCATGACTACCGTTGTCCGTGTACGAAAAGCTGAGAATGATGAGCAAGATGAGCAGCGCGTGCTTACAAAGGGTGCGCCAGAGGTACTCGAGTCCATCTTCAGCAACAAGCCGACGTACTATCGCCGGGTGTACCGTCATTATGCATCGAAGGGATGTCGTGTCTTGGCTTTGGGCTTCCGCGTGCTCTCAGGAGAAAGTTCGTCAGACGAGCTTCGACGCAAGCCACGGAACGAACTTGAAAGCGACTTGACCTTTGCGGGCTTTCTGATTCTGGACTGTCCGCTGAAGGACGACACGAAGAGAACTATTCGAGAGCTGATGATCTCCAAGCACAAGGTCACGATGGTCACAGGAGATAACCCCCTCACGGCGTGCGATGTAGCCCGGCAGGTGGGAATCAACGCTGGTTTTTCCAAGCAGCCCTTGGTTTTGACGCCGAATGCGGAGGCAGGAAGTTTGGAATGGAGGTTTATTGACGACGGATCGCCCGATGTGGAGGAGGAAACGATTCCGTTCAATGTCGATGAGGTTGAGAAAATGCAAGTCCAGTATGATCTATGCATCACTGGAGAAGCCTTGGCAACGCTTTACAAGGACCAGGAGAACAAGTCCGATGACACTGCGGCGGTGTTGGAGGGATTCCTCACAGTCCTCGAGAAAATGTGCCTTTGCGCCACGGTATTTGCTCGGACGTCACCCCAACAAAAGGAGCACCTCGTCATGGCAATGAATAGATGCGGCAAGACAACAGCGATGTGTGGTGACGGCACCAATGATGTAGGCGCGTTGAAGCAAGCACACATTGGTATCTCGATTGTGAACTCGTCCGGCTTTGAGTATCCTCCTCATGTGGTTGCAACTGCAAGAGATGCTGGTGACGCAGTGCAAGGTGGTCTTCGCCACCGCCGACAACCTGGACACCGAGGGCACTCTGGGGAAGAGTTGCAACAATCATCTTCGTATGGCTGTGATGATGCCCAAGTCGTTCGTCTGGGTGATGCCTCCATTGCTTCGCCGTTCACGTCGAAGAGCTCAAGTATTCGTGTGATTAAAAAACTCATCCGCCAGGGCCGATGCACACTCGTGACCACTATCCAGATGTACAAGATCCTTGGTATCAACTGTCTCATCACGGCGTACTACCTTAGCTCGCTCTTTATCCACGGTGTGAAGAACGGTGATCAGCAGCTCACCATATCGGGGGTAAATGCGCTGTGAATTTTCCGCCTGGACTGGTAAGGCAAAACTAACTTGTGTGCTGTGTATTCTCTGTCCAGCTGTCAATTGCGATGTTCTTCCTCTTCCTGTCGCGAGCGAAACCCGCGCGCAAGCTCTCACATCAGCGCCCGCCGTCTGGGGTATTCTGCATGTCCGTGCTGGTGTCGATCTTTGGTCAATTCGTGATCCACTTGGCATTTCTGGCGGCTGCTCTTCGCGTAGCTCAACCTTTCATCGAGCCAGGAGATCCAGCAATGCACCCGGATGGAAACTTCACTCCAAATGTGGTCAACAGCATCATGTTTCTCATGTCATCGATCATGCAAGTGAACACATTCGTGGCCAACTATCGGGGACAGCCCTTCATGGAGGGGTTCTGGGAAAACAAGCTGCTCTATCGCAGTGCCCTCTTCAACTACGCTGCATTGGCAGTGGTGATTGCAGAGGTGTTCACACCAATCAACGCTATGCTGGAGTTGGTGGCAATGCCGAATCAAGAGGTACGGAACGATCGACTGGCAATTATGCGCAGGGGGTTGTGTGTGTGCTAATGATTATTCTCTTGTTCGTGGATTGCAGACGCAGCTCGTAGTGGCAGCGTTAATGGCAGGCGATACCATCGTCACGCTGGCTTTTGAGCATGCAGTCCAAATGATTGTCTTCGTGTCAGCTTAACACACTTAGGAACATCTGGAAAAGTCGAAAATGATTTTTCTTAAATACTACGTAGTATTGTTTATGTACTTTTCGCGATTGCGACGGGCTCCACAGGATTGTCAACTTACCAGCGCTATCCGTCAGTGGCGGAGGGCCGTCGCGCTGAAAGCGCTCGTCATGGGAGCATCGCCATCACGCACAGGGAGCTGATGCTGGCCGGAGAGTGCTGGAGATACAGCCGATGGCGATGCCACAGACGCCGCCGCGTGCTGCCGTGGCGATCGAGGTGCCACTTGCGCCTGTGCCGGCGGCGCCGAACAGTCCTGACGAACGAGGTGGACGACGCGAAGGATCGCTCATTGGATGCTGAGCGGGAGGCTGAACGGCTCCGGGATGAAGTCGCTCGCCAGGCGGAGCGACTGCAGAGGATCGAGCAGTCGCATGACTCGTACAAGCGTCAGTTTGTGGCGATGCAGCCGGAGCAGTCGGCGCCGAAGAAAGCACGGACGGCGTCGCGCTACGAGCCGAGGTCGACGCAGCGGGAGCCGGACGAGCTGGAAGAGAAGGCACCTGCTCCGTCGCAGCCTGACGCTGCGACTCCGCGCTCGGGATCGTCGCCGGATGGTACCGCTTGAGCCGGCCGACGTAGAACGTGGGGTGGAGTCGCATAGCTGTAGGAATGTCGAGCGTGTAGGCGTCGCCGAGAGCGGCCACGATTTTGAACGGGCCAATGTAGCGCGGGGGCAACTTATTTGCTCCCAAGTTCGTCACAGCCGCCTATGGCGACGTCGAAGGAGACCTTCGGTTCAAGTTCAAGTGACTTCGGTTCAAGTGACGACCCAAGCATCAACGCGCTGACTCATTTGAGGGGTCCGAAATCGGGTCCGACATCGCGTCCGACGGATACATCGTGTCAGCCACGGGCCACGTCATTCCCCGTGCCTCGCGGTCCAGTGACGGGCTCGGCCTCCCCCAGTGGCGAACTTCGAGCCCAACGAGCTGCCAGTAGCGGACGATGCAGCTGCGTTTCCGGACTTCATACTGCAGCGGCAGTCAATTGTCCGCTACGTGCGTGACGCCATTGCCATGGCCGTCGACAAGCAGAAGGAGAACGCGGACCGGCGAGCAGTGCGGGCACCTCTCCATCACGCTCACGAAGCAGAATCGGTCTTCGTCCCAGCACAAGTTGTGGAGGTCCTGGCGCAGGGTGCCCATACCATATCGGCTGCGAGACGACTCGCGCCATCTCAAGATAGTGGCAAAGTCCGGCTCGACGTTCCAGCGACGGATGAAGGCGTTCCACGACAATCGCAGTGAATCCTCGTGAGCTCCGTCTACAGGCTTTCCGCGCGAGGCACGAAGTGGCGGAACTGGTCGCGCATCTCACGCTCTGGCGCGGGGTTCACCGCGCCGCTGATGTCGTAGAGCTCCCAGCGCACCAACTCGGTCTGGATACCTTCACGGGCGCTCTTCGAGTTCCAATCCGTCGCCATCTCGGTTGCTTGCGTGTTGCGAGGCCGATTGAGTTGTGCGGCCTCGTTCGCGTCGAAGTCCCTCGTCGCTTTGGGAGCATGCGCGTGCGCACGCTCGAGCAGCCGTCGGCGCCGACGTTCAGCCATCACTGCGCCCAGGCCCCCGTCCTTCGGATAGCCGTAGCTGTAGTCTTTTCCTGTATTTCTTTCCTTTTGCATGTTCTCTTAAGCAGACGGGTGTCTGTTACCTCAAGTGTGTGGGGGGTGCTGCTGTAACGGGACGATCCCCCGTTACAAAAGTACGTAGGAGTCACAATCTTCGCGGGGGATGAATTAGCACTCTGTCATTGGACAGAAGTCGCCCTTTAGTATGCATATTAGCCAGTTAGCGTTCAGCACCCTAATCGGTAGCTGACAGCTAAGCTCGGCTTAAGTACGGTTTCGAGACCGTACTTTAATATCACTCAGAGTCAATTTTGCTTATAATTCCACGTGTCTTGGTCTAAAGCCCAAGACATTGCTTCCTCACAACCACAGCGAAAGCTTACGTATCGGTAGCCTTTGTCCCCGTTAAACAAGACAAAAGGTGCGCTGAGCGGCAACAAGCGCAGGCAGAACAAACTGCCAGCAGGGGGGGAGTCCAAGTCTCAGGCGCAAGACCAAAGGAAGACATGCGCCGTCGGGGAATCGAACCCCGACCTCATCCGTGGGAGGGATGAATCCTAACCATTGGGGTGTAGCTGCGTGAAAAGAGCCACCATGATGAGAAGTGAGTGCGGGGGGCGGTCTGGCGGGTCCATATGACCTGTGTGAGATGCTTGGCTGGTGGGTAGCGAGCTGTAGTGGAGCGTGAGCGCGAGTCTCTATTTGGCTAGGGTTGTGGTTCGTGGGTGTTTGTTTTTGCGTAACATTGGGTTTGTCTGGCGCGCCGTTGGTATGCAAGTTGAACCGGCGGTCAGCGGGTAAGGGAGATCTTGACACATTAGGGTAGGACCACGCCAAGACCTCCTGAAGTGCAAAATGTATGTTTATGCGCCGCAACAGATGGCAAAAGTTGCGCCGTCGGGGAATCGAACCCCGACCTCATCCGTGGGAGGGATGAATCCTAGCCGTTAGACACTTGCTGGTATAGACTTGTACCGGTATGCAGGATATGTCATCACCGCTTACTTTAATGCGATGCTCAATATCAGGCAGCACTTGCGCTCGATCGATGCCTTTTCCTGTGAGATCGACAGGACGATTCGTGGTGCTGAAGTCTCTCTATGGGCTAAGGCAATCAGGCCGAGATTGAAATAGCGAGTAGAAACAGCTGCTTGACCGCGTATACCTGCGATCTTTAACGGAGCCGTGCCTGTACTAGGTTCGACGACGAGTCAGTCATGTTGGTGCTGATCTACATTGATGACATTCTCGTGGACACCAATGACAAGGAGTGTATGAAGAAGTTCTCCATGATTTCCTATTGACCGACTATCTTGGGATGGAGGTCGAACAGACTGCAGAGCGGATAACCGTCAGACAGAGTAACTATGCTCGTAAGATCCTGGAACGATCCGCTACGAGAATGCGCACTCCGCAGCGCTGGATCGTGGATCATCTCGTCCAGCACCGCGACCCGGCGCGACGCCCATGACCGCGCAAATACCATTCCGCGCTCCCGCGAGTACCGCGTTCGCTGGCTCGGCTTCCCTCCCAGCAAGGATACGTGGGAGCCTCGATCCAGCTTGCTGTTCGACGTTCCGGACATTGTGGCTGTATACGAGGCCGCACTTGCTCGGCCTCCACCTGACGTTGCGTCGTCCACTCCCGCGGCGCTTCAATCGGATCCGTCGCATACGCAGGCGCGGGTTCACCCCCAGCGCACCTAGACTGGTCGAGTGCACGCTCGTACCATCCGAAGAGACGGCGGATCCAGTCTCCAAGTGGACAAACTTCGATGTTGGCTCTCCAGGAATCAAACGCCAGACGACTTGTTCACCTCCGATTTTTGGTCTCGTCTCTTCCAGTTGCTCGGCATGCAGCTGCGGATGTCTACAGCCGCCCATCCAGAGACCGACGGACAGACCGAACGCGCAAATCTCGTGGTCTACGACGTACTTCGCAGCTACGCCACATCGTACGCGTCATGGAGCGAGTTCCTGCCCATGGTTGAGTTCGCTCTGAACAATTCAGTGCACGCGTTCACGGGGTTGACGCCGTTCTATGTCAACAACGCGCGCCATCCGCGCGTTCCGGCGTCTTTAGCTGTGGCGGCGCCCATAGCAGCGCGTGATCCTAAGTCTGGTGCTGTTGGCTGTTATGCCTGTGACTGAGAGTAATACACGCTCACCAACCTTGAACGTTTCCAGGTTCTTCGACCCCGCTTACGCATGGAGGAGCTGCGCGCGGATGTCGTCGTCGCATGGCACGACGATCCGAGGAGGACCCTCGCGATCTACACTGTAGGACAGCACCTCACCGTCAAAGCCGTAACGCGCGATAGACGCACGCATGGGAGCTGTCAGACGGCGCAGAGCCTTGTCGGACGGGTCGCGGAGATAGCTCATGACGCCGGAATAGAACTCGTCCGCGTCATACGCGGTCTCAATCTGTTGTCGCAATGATCCGACAGCGTGAACAGACCGTGTTGATGTCCGATGCAACACAAGCCGCACAATCTTCGTCATCGTCAGCGTCGATCACCGGGAACGACCCCGAACGCGGGTCGTAGTCAGGCCGGCACGAGAGCGCGTCGGCGAGTATGTTCGACTTGCCAGGCTTGTAGTGTACGACGAAGTTGTATACGATAGCCACCGCTCGATGCGCTGTGACAAATGCGGGCTCTTCGTAGCCGTCCGCAGCGATGCGTAGTCCGTGTACAGGGCGAATGTCTGTTCGCTCAAGAGATATACTCGGAACTTGATCAAGGCATAGCGCGTCGCTAGCAGCTCCTTGTCATGGACCGGGTAATTCCGCTCTGCAGGCTTCAACTGTCGTGATTGGTAACTCACGGCGCGTTCACGACCTTCGTCGTCGAACTGCACGAGTTGGCCAAGTCACTCCCCCCTTGTGGCTTTTCTTCACACAGAAGGTCGGACTCGAGTGTGGGGAGATGCTCTCTCGCACGCGTCCAGCTTGACTTTGGCCTTCAAATTAGCCTGCACCTGATTCCGAGGAAGCGGCCACTGCCGCGTCACATAGTACTTCGCGCCTGGCACGAGGTCGATCTCGGGCTTCACGCCGCGATCAGCGGGGAGCATAGCCGGGATCTTGTCCGGAAACACATCCGTAACGCATAGACTGGATTGCGAAGTCTGCGGTGCCTCCCAGGATTGGGATGCAAAGTGCTCTTCGCGTGCTGACTTGGGTTCAGCACCTTCAGGACGTTTGTGCTTGCCCGGCGTATCGCCGAGAGATGAAGCGACTGCGTTGGCCGTTGGAGGCACCTTCGGCAGTGAGTGCGCAAACCTGCTCGATCTCACCGCGTTTTAGGTTCTTCAGGAACCGCTTCCAGGACATGCTTGGGAGCTTGGTGAGCGTCGCAGTAGCCTTGGGAGGATGATTGGCGACGCGGAGCTGACGCTGGTGGTACTCGGCGCTCGAGTGCTCGATGGCGTCGAGCACCTCAACGTCGGACTCCTCATCTTCGCGGTCGGAAGCATGGTTGGAGCGGGGACCGAGACGGCCGCGCCAGTTCTTCTGCTTGCGCCGTTTCGTCTGCGCTTGTCGAAGGGGCCGCTGCTCGACCACGACGTCCTCAAGCGGGAGCCCCTGCTCGACCGCCACACTAACATGCGGGAGCCCCTGCTCGACCGCCTCGTTCTCATGCGAGGGCCGTTGCTCGACCGCCTCGTTCTTGTGTGCTCGCGTTATTCTCGTGCGGGAGCAGCTGCTCTTCCGCTATTCTCGGGCCCAGCGGCCTCTGCATGCTGAGACTGGCGCGCGTGACGTTGTTACACGCAGCGCACGAAAGGCCATCGCTCTCTTCGTGCACCGCGAGTGTCATGGAGTCGGGATCCATGACGGCCACGTGCGGCCAAAGGTGATTGTTGGTCGACGACCGGAGGAACGCAAGTACCCATGTCGCGAGGGCGGACTGTGCGGTTCATCTAGTCGACGTTCGGCCGATGCCGTGACAGCCACGGCATCACGAAGACGCAGCCGAAGGATCCACTCAAATCGATCACAAGGAAGTCATCGTCCCCGAAGAAGTCGTCAAAGGAATACGCGAGCTTGACGCTGCGTTGCAGCAGCTGTTGCGGCTTGCCGTCAGCATACTTGACGACCATTGAGCCGGGACCTTCGCGGACTCGGAAGAACCGACAGACTGTCGGCGCGAACGAAGTTGTTCGTCGCGCCGGAATCTAGCAGAGCACGCATAGGTCGCTGTGCGCCCATAATCGGTCTATTGTCACTGCTGGATGTGGTGTCGTATGTGGCACAGCGGGGCTGGGATGAGGTTCCGCCACCAAGGAACTCAGTTCCTCCGTCTGCCCAGTAGGGCGCCCCGCGCCTACTGGTCGTCTCCGTTTTTTCTACTGTCCGGAGGGGGCAGAGCCGTCGGTGAGGCAAGCAACAGCCGCGCGATGACCAGGCTTGCGGTAACGGAAGCAGAGCATCGCTCGTTGCCCACTGGAGCCGCCACGGCCTCGGCCGCGGCTCTGCGGCGACGCGTCGGGCTCGACTCCATCGCGTCGATCTCGATCGCCACTGCTTCGTTGGTGTCGTGCATTCTCGACGACAGAAACGCGCGGGAGGCCGTGACGCTGTAGTCTTCACGACTTCCAGAGTCGGAGCGGGATTCCGCGTCAGATAGAAACGCTGGAAGCCAGCGTTCGTGCCAGTTACGAAGACGTGAACTTGAGTCGTCATGTCGATCGGGTTGTCGACGATACACGATACCAAATGGCGGGCGTGCTGGATGTAGTCAGCTTGCCCTGTTTCAAGATCAGGAAGGCCGTCCGCTGTTGGACCTCTTCTTGAGGGGGCTCAAACGCGAGTCGCAGGTCGTCCTTGACCTCGTCCATCGTCATGAAGCATGACACGGCGACACGGCGGTCGAGCGCCCATTCTTTGGCCTTTCCTGTCAGCATGGACATCAAGAAGTTGGTCCGAGCGAACTCCGTCGTTAGCTGTCGTGCCGCGACAGCCATGTCGATCTCGCAGAGCCAGCGATTTAGCGCCATCCGCTTGACGCCTTCGCCGTTGTAGCTCGAGACATCGAGTTTGACGATCTCGGCCTTATTCATCTTGGGCTGCGCGGGAGCCAGCGCTTGCCGATGTGCGTCCGCAGGCTCGAGCGCCATGAACTTACGCGGTGTTGCTGTTCCGTCCCCGAGGGCAGCAGTGCGGTGATCACTGCTTCGCCGGAGACTTGTGAGAGGCGGTGAAGCCCCTCCCACTCGGTCAGGTGGGGGAACTGCTCGTGTTCCAGTCGCGTGCACGACATCCCTTCGATCGTCGATGCGCTCCTAGAAGGACTACGAAGTGCTACCAGGTGTAACGGGGCCAAAGGCTACCGATACGTAAGCTTTCGCTGCGGTTGTGAGGAAGCAATGTCTTGGGCTTTAGACCAAGACACGTGGAATTATAAGCAAAATTGACTCTGAGATATATTAAAGTACGGTCGCGAAACCTTACTTAAGTCAAGCTTAGCTGTCAGCCACCGATTAGGGTGCTGAACGCTAACTGGCTAATATGCATACTAAAGGGCGACTTCTGTCCAATGACAGAGTGCCAAAGTCACAGCCAGCGAAGACTGTGACTCCTACGTACTTTTGTAACGGGAGATCGTCCCGTTACATTTGCGAGTGCTCCTGCCACCGCACCGGCCTGTATAGACACGCAGAGAACTGTGCAGATCAACTGAAACTGCCTCCTACCGCCCAGGCCACATAATATGCTGCCTCCTATTATGTGGTACTGTCGTGTCGGAGCACAACTAATTTCTCGTCCTATCAGTACGAGTTCCAACAACAACAACAATTACTTTCCCGCAAAGGTCAGTAGTGTTGGATCAACCCTGAGGTTCAGGAACGATCCCGTACACCGGGTTGGTTGCAACTCTCTGTGCACCGCGGTTGTGGTAGGTCCAACAGATACCTGCACCACTAGCCACGAGCAGACGGCTAGGATGCGGTTCGCGCTTTCGCGCTAGACTCTGTGGACCCTCAGGTGGAGGGTACCGGCTTTCTCAAGCCTACACAGAGGTGCCAAGGGGAACCCAAGGCGGTAAGATCGTGGAGGCGTCTACAGTGGCTTGAGCTCCATGGCGTGCCGGTTTGCTGCGTGTGGCCATCGCTACCGATATTGCTGTTGTTTTCGGCTAAGCGTGGCGCGCATTATACATTCTATGAAAGCAGAGCAAGTGCGTCGTATGACAGTAGAGGCGTAGCTGTCTGTGTACGTCAAAGGGTCCGGTCCGTGTGGTTTGATGAGAGGTGGTTTGAGCGTGTGTTTTTATGGCATTTGGATATTGTTCTTTTGGACGTTTGTTTGTGTGTGTTGCGTGTGGTTAAAGTAGGCTAATGTGCACCGTTGGTCTAATGGTTAGGATTCATCCCTTCCAAGGATGAGGTCGGGGTTCGATTCCCCGACGGCGCAACTTTTGCCATCTGTTGCGGTGCATAGACATACATTTTGCACTTCAGGAGGCCTTGG
>KV737651.1:21513-31848 GCA_000500225.2 Phytophthora pinifolia | reverse complement strand
GGCGAGTGCACCGTGCCGGCCGGGTTGCTCGGGTTGCACAGCATCAGCGACTTGACGCGCGGGTTGGCCGTCAGCGCCTTCTCCAGCTCCACCGGGTCGATCAGGTAGTGCTCCGACAGCTTCGTCTGCAGGATCACGGGCTCTCCGCCCGTCAGCTTGACCATCTCCGGGTAGCTCACCCAGTACGGCGCAGGGATCAGCACCTGCTCGCCAGGCTTGGTGGTCGTCAGCAGAGCCTGGTATACCGTCTGCTTCGCGCCGTTCGAGACCAAGATCTCCGTCAACGGGTCGTACTTGACGCCCTTGCACGTCTCCAGGTACTGCGCGATCAGCGTGCGCAGCTCCGCCGTGCCCTTCACGTCCGTGTACTTGGTCTTGCCCTGCTCCATGGCCGTCATGCCGGCCTTCAGCACGCGCTCCGCCGGGGCGAAGTCGGGCTCACCCACGCACAGCGACCACACCTGCTTGCCCTCGGCCTCCAGCTGCTTCGCCATGCCGTGGATCACCACCGTCTTGGACGCCGCGATCTTGCCCAGCAGCGGGTTCTGCGGGTACTTCTCCGTCATCGGCGCGTCGTCGGGGAACGGAGTCGTAATAGCCGTAGTAACAGGCTTGCTGCCGAGCTTTTGCGTAACCTCATCCAGCGACTCGCGGAACTTCTGGATTTGCTGCTCCGAGTTGGGGTTGAACTTGTAGAGACCCTGAAACAGGTCAAAGCTGTCCTTGCACGTGTCGTCGACAAGGCGCACGAGGTTCTTGAAGCCGCGCGTGTCGATGGGGGTGTTCTTGACGCCCTGCACGTTGAGGATTCGGCCAGTCAAGTGCGTCAAGAACTGGCTGCTGGCGGCGAACTCGTCGTGAGACTCGCACGTCATCTCGAGCATGCGACACATTTCCGTCTCGAAGGTGCGCAGAAAGCTGTCCATCACGTTGTTGTGCTCGCCGGAGATGACGCGCACCTTCTCGTACATCATGGGCAGGCCTCTCCACGAGTACTTGCCACTCTCGGGGCCGAACATGGGGTGTGTGCACAGAATGCTGGCGCTCGCAGGCAGATCCTTGAGCATGATCTGCTTCGGGTGCGTCTTGACCGACAGCACGTCCACGATCACGAGGTTCTCCAGCAGGTGCTTGGGGATCTTGTTCAGCACGCCTTCAAACGACAAGATGCTCACGCCCAGCACGAGCACGTCGAGGCCGTCGAAGAACTGCTCCAGCTGGGTCTCCGACGAGTAGTACTTGCAGCCGAGCTGCGCGGCCACGGCCGAGTAGTCCGCGCGCGAGGTGGCGCGGACCTCGTGCGACTTGGCCATGGTCTTGGCCAGGAACTGGCCGAAGTTGCCGAATCCGTAGATGCCGATCTTGAGTCGCACAGCCTTCTGCTCGAGCGGGGCGATCGCGGGCGAGGCCGTGACCGGGTTGGCCTGGTAGGCGCCGACCGCCTCGAGCGTCTTGCGCACGTCGCCCAGCAGCTTGCCCTTGGTCGGGTACGAGCCCAAGACGCGCACAAACTTGCAGAACTCGCGCAGATGACGCAGCGCATTGATAATGTTCTCGGCCGTCTGGTGGCCGATGAGGTCCACGTAGAACAAGTAGCTGTACTTCCTGCGCGCGCTCTCGGCCGAGAGCGAGAAGTCCTCGGCCGGCACCGAGTGTTGGTACTGCTGCTCGGCCGTGTGGCCCCAGGGGCGGCTCTCGATCTTGGCCATGTCGATGTCACGCAGCGAGAAGGCCGACAGCGCCTTGTAGAGCTGGCCGCGCTCATTGCTGTCCACAAAAGAGAAGACGAGCGACGTCTTGAACTCCGTGCCAGCCTTGGCCGCCAGGTGGAGATCCTCTTTCTTGCTCAGCAGCAAGAAGCGCGTGAAGTTGCCGGCGTCGTCCTCCACGTTGCGCTGCAGCACCTGCAGCCCGTAGTAGTCGGCGGCCAGGTCGCTCGCCACGGCGGCCGTGTCGCGCCACTGGTTGTCGGCCAGCATCTTGGCGCTGCCGGCCGTGTCATACTCGGCCCGGGGTGTAGCACCCATGGCCGCGATGGTGTATGCACATTGGGCCAGAGCCTGGGGGTGGCTGATGACCGTCTTGATGTCGCTCTTGTTCACGCCTGGAAGCGCCAGCAACGAGTGCTCCACGCGCAGGTCATACTCGCCCACGATGTGCAGGCCGAACTTGAGCAGCAGGTCGTAGTTGGCGTGGATGCTGCCGCCCAGCGAGTTCTCAATGGGGAGCACGCCAAAGTCAGCGTCTTCGCGTTGAACGGCCAGGAAGGCCTCCTCGAAGGACGGATAGCCCACGGCCACCACGTTGGCCGACGAGCCCAGCAGCTGGCGCGTCGCCTTCTCCGAGTACGCGCCAGGCATGCCCTGGTACGCCACCTTCACCTCGCCCTTCATGGTTGGTGTGTTTGTGCGCTCTGTGGCTTCCTCACGGATGGGCGGATCTTGGAATGAGCTCCGATCGGGTCGGGGGGCACTATTCAGGCCGCTGACGTCTATGCACGAAGCGCTTTGAAGCCGATTGGGCAAATGGGATGTGAAGAATGCTGCAGTGAGCGTATCCAGGGACGAAGGTTAATGGGGCCAGACTCGGTCAGGTCTAAGTTTTCTATTGCGACGAGTGCTGATAAGTGATAGCCGCTGCAAGTAGCTGCAGTGTCGAGTAAAATACGTCTTCAGTATGGCTGTAGCTTGCGATGGCATGCACTTTACGAGCGGCAAACTCAGACTGCTACTTTCGTTTTGGTACACCCACACCTTGTAGGATACCGTGACGAGTTGGTCGCTCTTGGTGAAAACAAGTTGATGTTGCACCGGAAAGCCGCCAAATTAAATTGTGGTGAAGCGCTTCGGTCTCTCTTGTGTCAGATCTTCTTCACTGCAGCCTTCGTTTGAGCAAGGTCAAGCTAAGCCTTGGCTCGAGCTCTTCCAACCATAGAGACCCGGGAAATTCTCTTGCCACGAGGAAAACTGCAACTCGCAGCCGAACAGTGGTGCCGGCGGTGTGGCTCGATGACGACGTACCCCTCGCATGTCTCTAGCCCACACTTCAAATGTGCAAACAAAACACAAACCTTCACTTCTCTGAACTTCAACGCGTTGAGCTTCAACCCGGAGTGGTTGACGTCTGTCGATGCAACACGGTGATGAGATCAGGCTGCAGGCATTCTGAGCAATCGATCTGTTGTTGTTGGTATTCTACAACGGATTTGAAGTGAGCGTCGTGGTTTGTTTTGCTGGCGGCAGCGCGAGAGCGCCCTGCTAACACCGGCTTGTCGACTATCAGACCTCCTGAGCTATGCAATTAGCGGAGCCCATGGCAGTACTTCAATGGCCACACTCCATGCTCGTGGTCAATTGCTTGCACGCGCGCCCCCGTAACAGCCCCGGTGGCCACCTCGGGCAGTTTCTCCTCATCTATAGCAGCCTCTGTACCAGCCGGTCGGTCACACTTCGTTCGGTACGCATTCGCCGCCAAGATGCCGCTGTACTCGGCCATCTCGCCGACGTTCAGCACGCAGGAGGAGTCGCTGGACGCGCTCGTCAACTCAACCTTCTATGCCGAGTCCATGATCAAAGGCACCGCGACGGGCACGGCCAAGCACGCGATGACGCTCGGCCGCTTCGAGAAGATCTTCGTGTTCATGGTGGACCCCAACTCGTCGCGTTGGGCCTCGCTTTTCAGCTTCTTCATCGCGTGTGCGGCCTTCACGAGCTGCTTCATCCTGTTCCTGCAGACGCTGGACGGGCCCAACCACCAGAGCTCCGAACCAGAGTACCCCAAGCTCCCGAACGACACCGGCTACTACGACGCCGACCTGGTCTTCACCATCATCTTCACCCCGGAGCTGCTCATTCGCCTCATCATCTGGCCGTCTTTGTGGAACGAGCACGAGTACCTGACGGAGCGCCGACTCAAGCCGTTCCTGCGAGACTTCTTCAACTGGTTCGACGTCGCTGCCATCGTCCCGTTCTACACAGACCTCGTGTTCGGTAAGGAGAAGAGCTTCGTCATCGTGCGGCTCTGTCGCCTTCTGCGCATCTTCAAGCTTGCACGCAACCACTCGGGCACGTACATCTTGCTTCGCGCCATCCGCGCCAGCGTCGCCCCCATTTCGGTCGCTCTCATCTTCTTCACGGAAATTGTGCTCTTCTTCTCGGTCGTCATGTACATGGTGGACCCCAACTACGACCGCAACAAGCGGGGCTTCTCCGACCTGCTCACGACGGGCTACTTCGTGGTGGTCACCGTGGCCACCATCGGCTACGGCGACATCACGCCCACGAAAGGCAACGTCGCTAGTCGCTGCTTCGCCGTTATGATCATCATGTCCGGCACCTTGTTCTTGTCCATGCCTCTGGCCATTATCGGAACTGAGTTCGATCGTGCCTGGAAGCAGCACGCAGAAAGCGTCAAGAAGTTCCAGAAGCTCCAGGCCGGCACGAACGTGGCCACCCCTGCTAACATTGATCTCGCCGCTGCCACTGGTGACAACCGTGCGCATCAGAAGCACGACATTCTGGTCAAGTACAACGCGCCCAACAAGCTCTATCTCCGACTTGCTGCGCTTACGGGCGAGGCATCGCTGATCACACAGGCGCTTGTCACTGAGGCTACTTCCCAGGATTTCAGTCTGATGCACCTGCGGGACATTGCGGACGATCTACAGCAAACCACCGAGCTGTGCTTCCTCAAGTGCGACGAGCTGGCCGTCATGGTTCGCGATATGATCACTGCCGAGTCCGAGGAGATCGCTGCACCCCCAACGTGGCGGCAGTGGGCACGCACGACGATTCTTGAACCGGACTCGTCCTTCCTAGCTCGCGCGATCTCGCGTTGGGTCAAGTTCTGCCTCATCTTTAGTATGATCATCGTCGTGTTCCAGACCATGCCGGATCTGCAGACTTACGGAGAAGTGACGCATTTGTGCGAGCGCCGAGTTCAAAGTTACTGCGAAAACGCCAAGGAGGTCGGTGAAGACGACCCTGGCTGCTTTAGTGTGGACGATCCTACCGTTCTGCTGCGATTTGGCTGCTCGGATGTCGAGAAGCTCTTCGATCTAAGCTGCTATGGATATCGGGGAAACTTTGGCAGCAGCACCGTGAACGATAGACTATCGTGTGATGGATCAGGAAAAGTACTTGTGAGCGCACTGAACGCCAGCACGACACCCCTTCGAGACCAACTTGATCTCGTCCTGCCATTCCGGCAAGACAGAAACCTCGTTCCTCGCGATAGACGCCTGAGCGTTTGCACGAAGTGGGAGTGCGACAACCTGCACGTGACCTTCTTCGAGTTTGGGAATGGGTACGTGACGATGGAGTACATTTTCACGCTCACGTATCTGTTCGAGCTTGCGGCCGCGCTGTTCGTGTGCGACGACTATCGCGCGTTTTTCAAGAACCCACTGGTGTTCATCGAGATGGCGTCTTTCATTCCGTTTTTCGTGTTTGAAGGCCGTCACTTCCTCACCGGCAACGCTCCGATTTACGTCATCCCGCCGGCTTCTCAAGACTTTCTGACGTTTCTGCGGCTGCTTCGCTTATCCCGCGTTTTCAAGATCCAGCAAAGTATCCCTGTCACCAAAGTGCTGTGGGAGTCCATCTCAAAGACTTCTGCGCGACTGACAATCCCGTACTTCATGCTGATGGTCGTGACGACCATCCTGGCTTTCATCATGTTCGAGCTTGAGAAGGGGCAAGAGTGCTTCTACGGCCAAGAGTGTATCATTGGCGAGTACAACATGACATCCCCAGCGGAGCTAGAAGGCGCACTACCGGGGAAGCGCTTTCTCGTCAACTTCAAGGGGAAAATCTCGAGCTTCGACGACTTCTTTTCGGCGTTTTGGTTCGTGATCGTCACGCTGGCAACCGTCGGTTATGGCGACATGGAGCCTGTGACGAGCTCGGGGAAACTGGTGGCCGTGGTGGCAATGATCTTCGGCGCCTGCTACACTGCTATGCCTCTTACGTTGGTCGGATCCCAGTTCAACAAGAGTTATCTCGAGTACAAGCGACGAGAGGCATTAGTGCGGACCAAGCTGGAAGTGGGCAAGCCCTACGTTGTTCAACGAGGCGAGCTCCGGCGCTGGGAAAACTTCGCGCGCAATGAGTCCTTCAAGCGAATGCTGCAGCTGCTGCGTGACCAGCTCGAACCTTTGCTCGAGAAGAGTGACGTGAACACCATTGATGACGTGAACAAAGCCGAGATCATCGCAATTTCCGAAGAGCTCAAGCGCGTCATCTTTTCCGAGCGGGTACTGTACGCTTCAACGAGCGTTTTCCTTGCATTCATTGCATCAACTGACTCTTCTCTTGTGTTGGACTTGATCTTGACAGCTACAAGTGATGCGGGTGAGTGTGGTAGTCAACTACCTGAGGAAGGAAGGGATTCGCCTAGCTGAGCAGCAAGTCACCGCGTTGTCTCGTAGCACACGCGATAGTTAAGATCAAGACCTCGTCCCCGCAACCTCGGTAGAAGACGACGCACTAGACTATGCAAGGTTTGATTGTCACTACTCGTCAAAGCTACACGCGGAAACCTGACGCCGGCAGCAACTCGATGCGCTTCTCCACCAGCGCTTTCTGAATAGGGAATACATTCGTCAAGCCGCGCTCGCGAGCCTCCTCGAGTGCCTGCTGCGCCACCACCTTGAAGCGCTCGTTTTCGAACTCGAGCACACGACGAGACGCTTGAGCCTCTTGTAACGCAGCGGCGCGGTCAGCCTTGTGTGTCTCCCGTCGTGCATCAGCCTGCTGCTTCTGCCCAACAGCCAGACGGAGGTCATCCAGCCTCCTCTCCTGCTCATCTTGCTTGGACTGCATCTCGATACGTCTACCGAACTGTTCCCACTGCACGACGGACTCGAGGGCATCCTGGGCTTCGCGCTCGCTCTCTCGCTGCTTGCATTCCAGTTGGTGGCGACGACTACGAGCAATCGCTTCTTTCTCGGCAGCCCGGCGGTCGGCACGCTCTTTGAGCGCCTTGTCTTCCTTGGCTCGAACTTCCTTGCTCTGGTTCAGGAGACGCTCCTTGCCCTTCTGCTCCAGCTTGACCAAGTTTTTCGTGGCCAGGTCGATCATGCGCTGCTTGCGTGCCTGGGCGTTTTCTTTCTTCTGGCGCTGGAGATCCATCCGCTTGGCGTCACGCAGTTGCTTCTTGCGCTCCCCGTCTTCTCGCCTCTCGTCTTCCAGGCGCTCCTTCTCCTTCTGCAGCTCTCGATGAGCGCGCAGTCGCTGGTTCGCCAACTGCGTCTCTTCGCTCTCTTGCTTATGACGGAGCTTCCGCTGTAGCTCTTGCTCCCTTTCGTCCAGATACTCCTTCTCCGCTTGCTGCTTCATGCGTTCGCCTTCATGTTTTTCCTCGCGCAGCTCGTTGATGTAGCGTTGCTTGTACTCCTCGAGCTGCTGCTTCTGGGTGCTTGCCAGCCGAGCATTTTCCGCTAGTCTCTTCTTCCTTTGGCGTTGCTCCTCCTCCTCATCCTCGAGAACCTTAGCTAGCACTTGCCGGTCGTACAAATAACTCGTCAGGTTGTCCTGATCCTTGAGCATTTGTTTCTCCTCGAGTTGAAGTGTGCGATGCTGTCAGTTCAAGTAAGAGTGCGTGAGCGAGCTTAGCTGATGATAGAAGCAAGGCGATTCCGGTCAAAGTACTCACGTGAACCACGTCGGCCAGCAGTTGTTTGCTGCGCAGCGTTTTCATGCGGTCAGTCTGTTCGTAGAGCAGCCGATTGGCACGTTCAATCTGCTTGGTCTGCGCCTCGCGCTGCAGCCGCATCTCCTCCTCGTCGATCTTCTTGCGCTCTTCCTCTAGCCGCTCCTCCTTGTCCCTTTTCCAGCGGTCCTTCTTCATGCGCATGGCTTCCAACGTGTTGGGCCACGTAGCCGTGCGCTGCTCCGACTTGAGCTTGATAGCCTGGCGCCTCGCCTCGCGGTCACTTTGAACAGGAGGCGACACGCTCGCCCTCATGCGCTGCAGGTCATCGGCGCTCAGCGTCGTCGGGTGCGGCATAGCTGCTGGGGTCAAGTCCGCGTAGTAACTCTATCAGTGCGTTCGCTTCCGGAAAATAGCTGGCATCGTGAAAAGTAGCGTCGTTTGCCAACTAAATTTGGCTTGAAGTGCTCGCATGCTATTTTTCACGATGAGGAGAGGACAAAAGTATAAAACAAAGCAACAAGATTGAAAATCCTTGGGGAGATGATGCAGAAGGCCATCGTTATAGCGAAGGCACCGTTCATAGCCACACGAAGCTCCGTAGGAACTGCATCGTTTGGTTTTGGCAGCCAATCACAGCGCGCGAAGGGTCAGTGACGGTGCACATCTTCAACATTGTGCACGAAGATCTGCCGTGGCTTTTGCCATTCCGGAATCTGCTTGACCTCTGTTACTAGGAAGAAACTCCGCCATGGCTGTTGGAACGTCGACGCGAGTTGCCTACCAAGAAAGCGCTGAGATCGCTGGCGCCAAAGAGGCCGCGAACGAGATGCTGAGCGCTGCCAAGACCGTCAGCTACGCGACCATCGAAGACGCCGTCGCTGCGGTCAAGAAGGAGGACGCGCAGTTCGCTGTTGTGCCAGTGGAAAGTTCCACGCGTGGAAGCTACTACGAGACCTACGACGTACTGCTCAAGTACGATCTAGCGGTAGTGGCCGAGTGGACTACCGAAGCTGCTACGCGCACGAAGTTCTGGATGGTGACCAAGACCCCAGCTGAGCCTTCTCTGAAGACCGCAGCGTGCAAGACTTCGCTCGCATTCGCATTCGCCTCGGGCAACGTTCACGGCCAGCTTTTCCGTGCACTGGGAATCTTCGCGTCCCGTGGGATTGACCTGAGCAAGGTCGAGAGCCGGCCGTGGAGCAGTCCGCATCCGAGTGCTGGCAAGGCGGAGTTTATCTTCTACGTGGATGTGAAGGCTCGCCAGAGCGATGAAAAGGTAGTCGAAGCCATCGCGGCTTTGAGAGCCACGTGTGCGTACGTCCGTATACTTGGCTGCTACACGAGCGGCGTGTTGGAAACAACGAGCGGAGTGCCGATCGCTGCGTCGCAGGACCTGACAATGGCCCAGAAGTATCCGCTAAGTCCGGTGTTCGACACGACCAAGATCGCCAAGACCCTCGCGGTGTTTGGAGTGACGAAGCAGATGGAAGCGGAAGGCAAACCAGTGTACTCGCTCTGCGTAGGTGAACCTGACTTCCAGCCGCCAACGCGCGTTCTGGAAGCTGGCATTCGGGCGATCCAGGAAGGCAAGACAAAGTACTGCGATATGCGCGGCATGGCTGAGCTCCGTGAGATCATTGCCAAATACCTGCAGCGTGCCAAGGGAGTCACCTACGATCCGAAGGAGATTCAAGTCTGCGGCGGAGCTCAGCAAGCGCTGTACAACGTCATCCTCGCGATCTTGCGTCCGGGCGACAAGGTTCTGCTGCCGTCGCCGTACTGGGGAAGCTACGAGGGCATTCTCGCCCAGGTCAAGACCCAACTCGTGCAGCTGCGTAACACCCTGGAAGAAAACTACTTGATCAACCCCGTGAAGCTGGAAGAGGCGCTGACGGCGAACCCGGAGATCCGGGTCCTCATCCTGTGCAACCCGAGCAACCCCGCCGGCACTCTTCATAGCCCCGAGCAACTCGAACAGATCGCTGCTGTTCTTCGCAAACCGCAGTTCCGCCACGTGGTTGTCATCTCGGACGAAATCTACGAGCAACTCGTCTATCAAGATGAAGGCGTTCCCAAGCGTGTTTGCAAGAGCTTTGCTACAATTCCGGACATGTACGAGCGTACGATCCTGATCAACGGCTTCTCCAAGGCTTACGCAATGACTGGCTTGCGCATCGGCTACATGGCCGCCCCCATTCACTTCATCGAGCCGTGCTACCTGATGCAGGGGCAGCTTACATCTTGTGCCAATAGCGTCGGTCAAGTTATGGCCATTGAAGCGATGAAGATGGAACTGGAGGCAATGGAGCGAGGCGAGGTTCGTATCGCGGAAAACCTGCACGGACTCGACCTGAAGCGCCAATACATCGCCAAGCGCCTCGGAGCAATGCCCAATGTACGTTTCGCGTACCCGACCTCATCGTTCTACGTCTTCATGGACCTCGGGCTGCTTTTCGAGGGCAAGAAGGCTTTCACGGCCGATCAGAGCGAGCAACTGCACAACGTCGACGACTTCTGTGACTATTTGATCCGCTCGACTGGAGTGGCGGTGGGCCCCGGCTCCGACATGGGCGAGCCTCACGGTCTGCGCATTTCCTACGCTGGATCCATGGACACTTTGGTGCATGCGATGGATGGTCTGGAGTCTGGGCTCAAGTCCCTGACGTTCGAGTAGAACGGCAC